>JAGDYQ010000239.1:527500-683348 GCA_021962125.1 Bulinus truncatus | reverse complement strand
ATTACATACAGCTAGAGCAAAACACTTGCCTACATACAGCTAGAGCAATACACGTGCCTACATATATCTAGTGAAATACACTTGCCTACATATAGCTAGAGCAATACACTTTCCTACAACCCGAGCCTGCCTACATATAGCTAGAGCAATACACTTTCCTACAACCCGAGCCTGCCTACATATAGCTAGAGCAATACACTTTCCTACAACACCAGCCTGCCTACATATAGCTAGATCAATTCACTCTTCGTGTGGGGTCCACATCAGTTTCCCACAAACTCTATATGTGTAAGACCTTGCAGGGCCATGTGGGTTGCTCTGTGCTTACGAGGCAGAGATGACAGCCATTACTGATGCAGTGGACCACACAGGAGGACGTATTCGGGAAGGTACTTTGTCTACTACGAGCATTGCTATCCTGACTGATGCGCTCTCTGTTCTCTAAGCTATAAAGGGGACGGGAGAATAGCCTGAGCTTCTGGAAACCATGATGATATGAATACACAGTCTTACGTTCCAGCAGAATGTTCCAGTAACCATTTATTGGGTGTCAGGGCTTTGTCCTATTGGCGCGTACTTTGTGAGGTTTAGGACCAATGTCGATACCCTTTGCAGAAACTGCGGGGAAATGAAGGAAACCGTGGATCATGTTCTTTTTGAGTGCCCCGTGCTGGCGGACAACAGGTGGGCCAGTCAGAAGCTTGCTGGGCATTGGGCTTTATGACAGTCTCCAGTTGTTGAGAGACACAGCTAGTCTGATCTCACGGGCTCTAAGAGGATAAGTCTCAGCCCGCAGTATACAATTCATTGAGAGAGTTCAGAGGGAGAGATTGGGTGATCGGTTAACGAACATAATCCGTTCCAAATTTTTGTTATCTATCCGAATTGTTCGTTGACCGATCACCGATTTACCATATATGTTAACGAGAAATCGATTAACTCGGTCTGGAGATACTACAAATCATATTTTAAAAAATATCATGTACAAATATAGTTTCTTAGTAAGTTTATTTATTACAAATGTAATACATACATATATTCTTACTTTTTAATCAGTCATTTCCTTTCTTTGGACGTTAAAGAAATGTCAAAAGTCGATAGTTTTTCGATAGCTTCAGGACTTTTAGGAAATGATTGATATAAATGTCTTTGTAAAGATCAGCAACCCTATTGACATCAGCTTAATTTGGTTGTTCTGACATCCTCCCACTTCTTCAAAAGATCTTTAATGTCAGATCTTTTTTGCAAACAAGCCAGTGGTAGCCTTTAATTCTAGACTTTCGAATGACGAACCTGGAATTTATTCTTTCACTTTCTTAAAAATGTCACTGGCCTTGTCTTGAATTTTGGCCATATTAGTTACTTTTCTTTTAATCTCCTGTTCATTTATCCAAATTAAAAGCAAACTCTTTTTTTATGGATGGCATTTCTTTGTATCTCAGGTGTAATTTTTGTTATTTCTTTAACGGTCCCATAATATTATTTATAAGGCATTTAGATAAGCACATACAAAAATGGCAAAATGTCATTGCACACTACCCTACGCGTTGTACGGTGCTGCCTCACTGCTACGTAGTATGAATGATGACGTATCAACGCACGCGCACATCCATTTTCATGACAAATTGAGAGCGGTGTTCCGAGAGCCGAGAGGTTTTCGTTAGAATTATGTTTGGTTTGTTATCCGAATATTGTTCGTTGTCCGAACACAGAAATCTTTCATGAAAATGAACGTTGTCCGATTTGTTCGCTGTCCAAACTGTTCGATAACCGATCTTCCACTGTATAATACCGAATACTGGTGTTATTGATTTAGCAGGTGTCGCACTATTTTCGGTGATTTTTTTTTCTTTTTTTTTTTTGGAATCGGCAGGAGTTTTAAATTACTGGCGGCTTCAACGTTTTTTTTTTTATAAAAATATAAATAAAAAAAATTGGCGTTTGAATTAATAAAATATAAATACATTTTGAAATTTCTTTTCATTTTAATAGTCTGGTGGCTTTTGGCAAAACTGCCAAGCACACACTTTTCGAGCTCTCTAGTTTTTGAAAACTTTTGCTGTTGCTAATTTCCACTTCCCTACATGTAATTTACATCTAAGGATACAATTAAGTTGAAAAATTCAAATACAAGTACAACACAGAATATAAATTATGTAATTATAATATTTTTATTAACTATCTACATTGTTTAAATGTAAGATTACATGTATCATATGCTTATTAATTTAAACATTTATTTTATTATTAAACTGAAATCGAATTTATCAAGTCATAGTTCAACTATCCAAGTTCAATCGCTTTGACATCTAGGCCTACTTATCTAAGAAAATATATTTTCAGATTTCAATTATAATTCTGTTAGTAGCAATGATCTACCTAGCAAAATTTGAACCTTGGCATTGACCATTTACGATTGCAAATACTTTAATGTGAAACATACATTACACAGGCAGTTAGTAAATCATTCATCAAGTCTTCATTTAATTATTATTTCTATTTTGAAATAATTCACTCATAAATCCTCATTGGAAGTTTAGAATAAATAATGATGGAATCTTCCATACTTTTGTTTTATGAATAATTATGCTGTGATGTGTTGCCAACCCCACAAGAAATATTACATCAGACGAAATTCTACCAAGATTTGCATTCACCCCTCCCTTCCCCCTATATTTATCACCTGCATCAATAGATGGCAATAATCATTCAATTTATATACATGTAGTTGCCAAATGTATTTGTTTATTTTAACAGTATCCAAATATACAATAATGGAATAGTGTCAGTTATTTTTTATTTTATTTAGGAAGGTTACAGGCTGTTTTGTGGTTTATTTGCCCATTAAAACTGTACACTGACAACTTACAAAACATCTAGAATATAATACGCCTATAGGAAAATGTCAACACATAATCTACATGTTTTTTTTATTGGAGTAAGTTTGGGCCACAATACATTACATGTATTGGCTGTTTAATTTTTAACTGATCTTTTTATTTCAGTAATGCAAAGCATTGAAGAGGTCCGATTAGCTACCACACAACGTAAGGAAGATTTTGCTTAAATATTTTATTTTTTTATTTTACATGCTTATTAACATGAAAGATTTTTATTTTTCTAAAGTCGGTGCATCACCATTCAAAATATTTTAAAAAGTAATTATATATGTTTAAAAGTAACTCTATATGTTTAATGAGTAACTCTATATGTTTAAAAAGTTAATTATTTGAAAATATTTGTATTTTGTCATAATGTACTTTTTTGTGAATAACACAATGTAACAACATTTTTGTTTATGTTAATTTTAAAATGTTTCTTACATAATTTTGGTATGCTGATTTCAGTGGTACAATAGGTTTTGTTATATCATCAAGATTTCCTGAGAAAAAGCGTAAAATATAATTCGGCGTTTACCTATATTGTGATGCATTAATAACGCAGTGGCTCGTGGATTTGTTTTTCTCTCCGGTGAGCCACTGTCAGTGACTTTGTATATTTTGTGTCTTTTTTCTATAATCCCACTTTTTAATATTACTTTTTTTGATTTTAGTTTTTTAGGTATTCAGGTAAATCATTTTTTATAAATATTAGCACATTGTGGGTTACATTTTTTAAACAAATGCTACTGAGAGAATGAGTTAACTATTTTCTTAATTTCTTATGTTTATTTTTAGTTTAACTAATTACAACTGTTATATGAAATTGTGAATATGTCTAGTAGATCCTGCAAGCGTTGTCCTGATTCATTCTGTTATGTTTGTGTTACTATATTAGTCCAACTCAATCTATACACAATATTGTCAGTGGTACAAAATGTATTACTGCATATCATGCATTTTTTGGCATGGCTATGGGAGATCAGGACAAATCGTGGGCACCATATTACAGCTATAACAGCTGCAGATCAACTCTGGAATGATGACTTCGAGGAATCCGAAAGTCAATGCCCTTTGCGATTCCGATAATATAGAGAGAAACGACGAATCATCATTATGGCTGTTATTTATGCATGGTTCGCACAATGATTTTAATCAATCCCTGATACCTGTTTAGAAGGTCTTACTACCACTCCTTCACACAAAACTAGGTCTTGTCAAACAATTTGTCAAAACATTAAACCCAGCTTGTGCAGCGTTCCAGCTTATTTGGCAGATGTTTTCAAAGGTGTCAGATGCAAAAATTTCAGCAGGTGTATTAGAGCTATGTATTAAAGTTATGTTGGCATGTAAGGAGCTGGAGGACAAAATGTCTGCTGTTGAAAAAGAAGCATGGATTGCGTTTAAACAAGATATTCATAGTTTTTTTTAGGAAACAATAAGAGCGATATCTACAAAGAGCTAGTGGAGATCTTAATTGTACGGTACGCAATTATGAAATGCAGAATGTAACTAAAGCTGCATTACCTGCATTCACACCTGGAATTTTTCAGACCATATTTGGGTGTGCAATGGAGAAAAGATACCAGGGCAGATGGGATGCAGCTATGACGGGTGAATTCATCAGGTGTTTGATACGCGATGACGACAACCTTCATAAAAGAAATTCACATTCTACTGTTCACTTCTGGTGTTTTTATTTTTATGTTGAGAGACTATTACATTAGAACATGATGTAACATTATGTAATATATGTATGTAACGTGATGTAACATGGCATTTTGTTATATAACATAACATTTTTTCAATTAGTAAATGTTATATATTGACTAAAGTTGTATATCATGCAATATGATTAATATTAATTATATAATTAATTGAATTTTCGGTTTAATGATCAAACGCTTAATGCAATAAAAAAATCAATGTCATATTCAGACTCAGCATACTCAAATTAAATAAGAAACATCAACAAATTTAGATAAACAGAGGAAAAAAAATGTTACATTGTATAATTTAAAGTCTTTTTATTACATTTTATTTTATTTCCGAGTATCTACTAGTTTTTTTTTTATTCTCCCAAATTATCTGTGCTCACTAGGGTGCATCACCAAAAAAAATTTTTTATAATTGATCTGTCTGCTATTTAAATGTGTTCCATTGATCAAAAAAAGCATTGTGTAAAAAAATAAAAAATATTTGACAATATTTAGAGGTCACCCGGACCTCAACAAAGTTTGCATAATTAAGCGAAAACTAGATAAAACCATCCTTCTTGTAAAGTCTTACAGACTTACATACAAAAAGTGAAGCGCTATATAAATTGTTTTATAGTCTTTGGTTTTATAATGTTTGGTAGCTATGATTGATTTTGATAAGCAGTTGTGCTAGAAATAAAATTTAAAATTCACATTTTATTAGCAAAAACAACACTTTTCCTTACCGCATATTGATGACCAAGGCAAGCGTTTTAATTTATTTATATTATTTTAATTTCTGATACACACGACCTATAAAATCAGAACATGGAAATGATATGAAAAACAACAATAAAATGTTTACACCTTCTAAGGAAATGCTGGCTGACCCTGAATCAAGTTAATGCTTTCTATGAAAAAGCAAACATTCCAATGGTGACAGAGAGGAGAGCTTGTGAGAAGATTGTTCAGCTTCTTGATGAATACAATAAACTTCGTTCAATTGATAAAAGTCGCCGAAACACACCAGCCACCAAACGTAAACTGGAACAAATTAAATCTATGTTGGCAACAACTTTTCAACTGTGGCCACCAAATGTCGAGACTATTATCAAGAATGCAGAAGATCTTGCATTCTTGAGGTCTATGAAAGGAGACAGGTCTTCCAGCTTTGGATCTTTTGAAAAAACACTTGCAAAAAAAAGTCGCTCCACGCCATTCACGAGATGTCGCAACATTGGAACGTCAGAAACGCGCAAGAGAAGAAAATGCAGCATGTTCAACGATATCAGTGCCTTCCAGCGAGGGTAGCAGTGACAAACCCGATGATTCTACTTCTAAAGAAGATAATATTGAGTTTGTTGATAACTGTTTGGATGATATAATGCCATTGCAAAAGCGAAGAAAGCCAACAGGAGCTTTAGTATTTGTACCTCCAGATGTTTTAAGCCGACCAAATCTTGTGTCACTAGCGACAAGATTAAAGATTACACCAACACAGCAGGCAGCTTTCACACAGGGCCTTATTAGCGAGTATGGGGGTGATGTATCAATGGTGGCTTCTTCCTATGCCACTGCAGATCGTTCACGTCGCAAAGTTGTAAGTGAGATATCTACAAAGATCCACGACTCCTGGGAACCACCCAAACTCTGCACTCTCCACTGGGATGGCAAACTGACAACTTCTCTAAAAAAATCATCGTGTCACTGAAGAACGCGTAACAGTTGTTGTCGGTGATGCAAAGCGATTGAAACTTCTAGGAGTGCCAAATTATGCCAAGGCAACAAAGAAACCCGTTGGTGAAATAATTGCAGAATTAACCATGAAGCTAATGACAGAGTGGCATTGTAATGATTGTATCGTTAATATGACATTCGACACAACAAGATCAAACACTGGTCATCAGACTGCTGCCTGCATTGCCATACAAAATATGCTGCAACGTGCTCTTCTGTGGTCAGGTTGTCGCCATCACATTGGTGAAGTTATCCTCTCGCATGTGTTTGCAGACATGAAAATAGAAGTTTCCAAATCCCCGGATATAACTTTGTTTGCCAAGCTGCGAAGTAATTGGGAGTTGGTGGCACATGATTGGTCTCACGTTTGTAGTTCGTGTACGTTAGCTGATCATGATATAAACGCTCAAGAGCGACTGACGATAATGAGAGATGCGGTAATTGCACATGCCAACTATAGTAAACAAACCGAATTCTTGCGAGACGACTACCACGAATTCCTTAAGCTGTCCCTTGTTTACCTGAATGCTACAAATAAGGAGGTTAACTTTAAAAGACCAGATGCCCTGCAAAAAGCGCGATGGATGGCAAAGCTGATATATTGCCTCAAAATTGCACTGTGTGAGAAACAAATTCAATTATTGCCTCCAGGTACTATTACCACACGTGATCAAGTGCCAAAGATTCGTGCATTTGCTACATTTGTAACACATGTTTATGTCGTGTGGTGGCTCACTTGCAAAAAGAGTGTGGATGCACCATGGAATGATCTACAGCTCTACAAGCGACTTTTGGATTACAACGATGTCAACAAAGACATATCCAAGTCAGCAATCCGTGCCCTGAATAGGCATCTGTGGTAACTCACTGCTGAAATGATCCCACTTGCTCTGTTCAGCAATGAAGTACCTGTGTGGGAAAAGCGAGTTCTAGCAGATGCTCTGCTAAGGCTTCGACCAGTGGTTGCCCTCCAAACTCCACAGAATCGATTTGGAAATGGTTGGGGAAAACCACGATTCCAATCAATTGATTCTAAAACTCGGTTGTGTGATCTGGCTGGAGTTGACTCGTGGTTTACTATATACAGACTTCAACTGGACACTGGATTCCTCTAACTGCCTGTTGATGATTGGTGCCAAACAGCTTCTTACATTGCCAGTGCAGAAAATGTTGCTGCTATTAACGTTGTTAACGATTGTGCCGAGAGAGGAGTGAAACTGGCATCTGACTTTGTTGAAGCAGCGCGAACGGATGAACATTTTCAAAACATTCTTCTATTGGTAGAAATGGACCGCAAAGACATCTCAAATGTGCGTAAACCTTACAAACGTGCAACAAAGTGACACTGAATTAAATGCAACAGTAATAAATAATTTAATACTTTAATGTAATTTTTATATAGGCTAGAATAAACTTTTTTTTTCTTTACATGTCATGTTTTGTGATTTCTTGGGCGGGGGGGGGGGAGGGGCGACCTCTAAATCAACTCTGATTTGAAAAATATTTTACACAATTATTATTAATGATATTAGAACAAATTAGAAACATAGACAGCTCAAAAACAAACAATCAATTTTTTCCTCTATTGTGGTGATGCACCCTAGTGCTCACTCTTCAGTTTATGTATTTTCACAACACTGATGGCTCAATAAAAAAATTTGCTCAAATAATGACAGAGTTAGATTAATTTTATTTCTTGCCTTTTAACTTATAATCTTAATAATTCCTGATATGTATTTTCATTTTACATTTAATTTTTGCTATACCTTTAAAAGGTTTGGTCCTTTTTACATTATGTAATGTAAAATGTGTGTTTATGTGCTAACATTATTTCTCACAGTTCACTGTAATGAATTGAAGTGTCTCCGGGGTAACCTTTTACAAAAATGTGAGAAAAAAATTAAACCTCAAATTAATTCTTTTTATTGGTGTTACATTTAAGTTGATGGGGCACTTCAGTACAAATCCTGTATTTATGATGGTTTGTCTTGTCCTAAGTCAAGGTGAAACTAGCCTTTGACAATTCATTTTTCTTGTAATGTTCCTGTTTCTTTTCCACAGGTACAAGGAGAAAGCTATAATCGTTTATCTTGACAATTTTTTAATCTCATTCATTTGAAATTACTTTTTTTAGCTATTTCAATCATGATTTAAATATTTTATATGCTAAATAGATAATTATCCCTGCACTAAGTTTATCTTAATGAGAAGAAGTGAAGGTGTTGGGGTAACTTCTACTACTAACCAAAACCAAACATCTGGAGACTTCCAGCCAAACTAACCCAAGTAATGGGAAAAAAATCTTGACCATCTAACATGTTGAACTTCCTTAGCATGTACGGCCAGCATGACATGTGTGACTTCACTTTTCAATGTTTTCATATTTAGTATGAAGCGTATTATCTATGAACCAACATAACAACTGTTTAAAATTGCTTTGATTGAAGATAAAAAGTATGTCTTCATTATGTTGTAAATATGACCCATTTAGGGTATTTATTTATCCATTCATATCTGAAAGGTTGGAGGACAATATTAATTTAACATTAAAAGTAATAAGTTAATGGAATTGAAGTAATATTTAACATATAATTTTACACTGTAATTCTCTATACATTTTTTTTAATTTAATAAATAATTTGTTTGTGTTCAAACAACAAACTCAATTGACTGATCAGCCCCCCCCACTCCCCCAAATTATCTAAATATAGCTGAATATAAACTTTATATTACCCAAAAATAAAGTTAAATGAAATTAAAAAAACAACAACTATGCAACATATATAAAAGGAAAACAATCCGAAGATAATTTTAAGCATTATTTGCTTCTTCCTATATATAACGGGACGGGAGGTGGTGCGGTGTAGATCGCTCGATTGCCTACCAGAGAGTCCCTGTTTCGAACTCTAGTAAGAACCTTGTGGATTTTTCAGGTCCTGGTGTAAGTCCCCAAGTCCACCCAGCTTTAAATGTGTACTCGACTTAAAAGTTATTGGTAGTAAGGGGGCAGGGTGTTGTGCTAACCACACAATCTTTTTATTTGCTGAGGTTACTGTAACAGATAAATTCAACATTTAATCTACCCCGATGAGTCCTTAGGGACTTAAGGGAACTTTAATTTTACTATGTATAGTTATATTGCATATGTGTACTGTCATAGTTAGTTTAAGTGTATATCAGTTGTATGTATAATTTATGTTTGCTTCTGCTTCTGGTAGGTGTAAATAGGTAAGGTCAGTCTCTTCGGAGTTTAACTAACTTGACTTGAGCGTGTATTAAATTATATTTAAAAGACGAACTACATGTAAATAGCACTGAGTAGACTTCTGTGTATACTTGTACATATATTTATTTTTATATGAAGGAATTTCTTATTTTGATATTGTACAATAAAAATGATGTGATAAAATATATTCTTACACATACAAGATCTTAGGTCGTCGTCTCAATTATTATCGTCTGCTCTAAACTAATATATTTTCACTTCCGCTAAACTAAGTGGCCAGATAATTAAAACCATCTCTGTGCCAACTGTAAATATCTCTAGCCTAAACTGATTATTATTACAACATCCCCCTTTCCTTTAAAAAACAAATGTTATACATTTAGTTTTTTTTTTAGTCTGTCTCTAAGTTTTTCTGTCGTTAACTTAATAAAATTTACTTTTGTCAAAAATAAAAATACAAATTTTTGTTGTGTCACATCACATCAATGGTAATCTATATAAAAAATGTCAATGTATATACAAAATGTCAAACAAAATGGTTATGATACCAAATATCCATTAATAAAAATATTCTTGTCAATACTATATCTCAATTTCAATTTTTAAATGCATCATATAGCATATCATAATATTGACATAAAAATTTGTTCAATTTTCAAAAATATTATTATCAATTCAGTTTTAAAATAAAAAAAAATTTTTTATACAATAATAAGTGATTATTCACATTAGTTGGTACCAAGTACCATAACTTCTTCATAAGTTTTAAGTGCATTTTTAATTATCATTGTTATCTCCCCTCTTTTCTCTTTTTTTTTTTTTTATAGTGATTATTTCTATCACCTTATGACTTCACATCATTATCATTCTTTTCTTTTGTATGAGAGCATTTTATTTCAGTACAATATATTTTTCATGTTGTCTTTTGACATCTTCTTCTGTTGCAACAATATTTTGTTCAACTTATTATTTACCTTGCTTTATCTGGCAAGTCATTTTTCTTTCATCTCTTATGAAGACCTTTTCTTTTGTCTTCTGTCAATAACACTTTCCTTAGTGATTTGACAATATTTATTTTGCACTCATCAATTATATAAGACATTTTTCTTATGTCTTTCTCATCATTTTATATAGTTTGAATATATATTAGCTTTGCACTTTTTCATGTCAATTTATCTTGACATATTTAATATTATCAATTCATTATGTCTTCTGACATATAAAATATTTAAACATCATTTTAATAAAATTCATATATTATTACAATCTTCATACCTTTGACTTCTTTAGTCAATAATTGTTCAAGTTACATTTTTGAGACTAATAAGTCTTCTTGACAATAATCAATGTCATAATCAATAATCCTTTGATTGGATTTAACAAAATTTAACTTTTAAAAAAGTTTTATAACAAATTGAACAATAAACTTCAAACAATGAACAAATTCAATGAAATATGCATTAGTAACCATTGCATAATAAAATCTTTGCATAAACTTCAATAATATTTTCATCAATTCGAATGAAGTAAATGAGTAATTAATCATTCTTACAACATATTCTCATGTACATTATACTTGTTTAGTGTATGTGTTTTATTTTAAACACAATCTCTCCTCATTCTCATCTTAATTAAGTATGCATATTTCTATTTTAAATACATTATGCATCAATCATCAATATGAATTCTTCAATATACATGATTTAAAAAAAATATTTGAGTCAATATACTCAATACAATAATTTACTTTACAAGCTTAAATGTCATTATCATAATTCATGTATTATATTGTATTTTTAATACATAAAATTTATTTTTTTTCAAATACAACTCTTATTTGTATTAATCTTTCCAATATCCATATAATGTGTATTTATAGTTCCAACATTCACCTTATTTATTCTTATATTCTTTTAATATTCATATTATATGATCTTGTATTATGTTTATTCTTCTTGTTCCAATATAATTTATATTTCATTATTGTTCCAATATTCATTTATTTATACTTGTTATTCCAATGAGTTTTATTTATTTTTGTTGTCCCAATACAGCATTTTCTATGTTTAAATAATTCAATATGTTTACTCACAAAAAAAATATACTTATTTCTGACTGAGTCTCGATAAAATATCTGGGATATGGTTACTTGACCCTTTAATGTATTTTATGTTAAATGAGTAGTCTTGTAATAACAAAGACCAGCGTGTTAGTTTGGCATTATTTATGCTTTTGGTATTCGGGTTAGCTAAAGGTTTGTGATCTATTAACACAGTGAACTCATTGCTTAGCAAGTATTTGCTTAATTTAGTTATTGTCCAAACTAAAGCTAAACATTCTAATTCTATTACTGAATATCTACTTTCAGTGTCTGATAGTTTTCTACTCAAATAAAGTATTGGTTTATTGATATTATCCTGCTCTTGATATAGGCATCCACCGATTGATGTCTTGCTAGCGTCTGTGCCTACAATAAATTTCTTTGTCATATCTATTGAACTCAAAATTGGTTTTTCTTCAAAACATTGTTTTATTTTCTTTAATGCATTGTTACATTCTGAATTCCATTCAACTTTTTGTTGCATCTTTTTCTTAGTTAATTTCACTAAAGGTTCAATTAAGTTTGCAAAGTTAGGAATACATTTTCTATAAAAATTGCATAATCCTATAATAGATCTCACTTCTTTTTTCTTTTCTGGGATGCGAATCTCAATAATTCTTTTAAGAATATTGTTTGTTGGTGTGACTAATCCTTGACCAATATGATATCCAAGAAAATCTATGTTTTTGAAACCTATTTTATTTTCTCAGGTGAAACTGTTAAATTATTAATTTGAAGAATTTCTAGTAATTTATTCAAACTGTTTATATGGTCTGACCAGTTTTTAGTGTAAATACATATGTCATCCACATAGTATCTAATGTTTTCAATGTTTCTTAATAACTTATTCATCATCTTAGTGAACGTTGCAGTGCTGTTCACTAGACCAAAAGGCATAACATTCCACTCATAAAATCCTTCATGAGTTGTATATTGTTTAGAATCTTCCTGAACTTCTATCTGCCAAAAGCCTCTAGTTAAATCTAGGTGTGTGAAAATATTGGCATTTGACATTTCTTGAACTAAGTCTTCAATGTTTGGTAAAGGTTGTTTATCTGTCACTGTAATAGAATTTAAGCTTCTGTAATCACAACATAAACGAATTTTGCCATTATTTTTCTTTACTACCACTATTGGAAAACAATAGCTGGAATCTGATTCTCTTATTAATCCACTATTTAGTAATTGTTCTATTTCTTTTTGAACTTCATTTCTGTATTTAAATGGAATGTCATAGTATTTAGGTTTAATTGGTTCTTCAGTTTTTAATTTGATTGAATGTTTAATTATGTTTGTCTTTCCTGGTTTGTTAGAAATTACATTTTGAAAAGAATTTAATGTTTCTATAAGTTGTTTCTTAATATCTTCAGGTATGTCTGTTGCAAAGTTAATTTTATTCATGTCATCCTGTTGATCTAAACTTATTACTGGAATCTGATCAGTGTCATTAATATTATTTTCTAAACTATAAGTGTTGTCTTCTCCGATTAAACAATTTAAAGATTGAATCTGTTGTACAATGGTTTCTAATTCTGTAGGAGGATCTAAAATATCTCTCAATCTATCAACATGAAATGTTCTACCCTCTTCATTTATTTCTACTGAATAGTCCACATTTCCTATTTTGTTTATTATTTTATATGGACCTCTCCATCCAATTTCATTATCTTTGGGTATCAATACATAAACTAGATCCCCAACTTTAAATTCCCTTAAGTACCTGTTTTTGTTTTTAAGATCCCTATGGTATTTATTTTTCTTTATGAGATTTTCTTCTGCATATTTGTTTGAATACAGTATGTTATTTCTGGTTTTGTCTACCAATTCAAATGGACTAATATGTTCCTTTTCTGTATTAATTATATTTTCACTGAATAACTGTAATGGTCCTCTAGGATTTGAACCGAACATGAGTTCAAATGGTGTAAAACCTGTTGTTTCATGAGGTATTTCTCTATACGCGAATAAAATTAAAGGTAAGAATGTGTCCCAATCCTGTCCATGATCACTAATTATTTTCCTTAACATGGTCTTTATGGTTTGATTGGCCCTCTCTATGGAACCATTTGATTGAGGTCTGTACCTAGCTGTAAATACCTGTGTAATGTTAAGCATATGAGTAAATGCTTGAGTAAGATGTGATTTAAATTGAGTACCATTGTCTGATAATATAGTGTTAGGAAAACCAAAAGTAGTAAAAATAGACAATAATGCTTTGCAAATTGTTTCTGCAGTTATATCTACTAATGTAATTGCCTCAACCCAGCGTGTTGCTAAGTCTATCATTGTTAAAATATATCTATGTCTTCTATTGGACATTACTGAAATAGGTCCAATTATGTCTATGGCAATTTTATAAAAAGGAATGTTTGTTGTGTCACTTTTTTGTATGGGAGCTCTGTGTTTTGGTCCTATGTGATTATATTGTTGACATTTCTTACATGCCTTAACAAATCTCTTTACATCTCCTATGACACCTGGCCAGTAACAATATCTTCTAATTCTATCTAGTGTTTTCTTAACACCCAAATGACCTGCTAAGTAGCAATCATGAGCTGCTTTTAGTATATTATTTCTTAAAACTGTAGGAATCATTATTTGTTTAAATGACCTGTTATGCCTAGTGTATTTTCTTATTAAAATGTCATTTTCTACCTTATATATTATGTTTTTATTTTCATTTTCCTCTCTATTGAAATAAATTTTTAAACTTTCATCCTGTTCTTGTAATGTTTTAAGTTTATCCCTATCAATATCCAAAATGTTGTTTTGTCTACTACATTCAGGGTATTGTTTTGTACTGTTTTCTTTATTAGCTTGTGCTCTAGTCATTACATTTAATTTTTTAGTTAGGTTGTAACCATGTTTTTGTTTTATGTGTTTATTTAATCTTCTTAATGATCTGCATTTTCTACTGCAATTAATGCATTCATGATCAGATTTATTTACTGTATTTGTATTCTTTATAGTATTTTCTTTTTCAACTTCAACTGAATTACTATCATTATTTAATTTATTTATTAGTTTAGTTTTTAATACTGTATAATTGTCTTGGTTGTTTTCCTCTAGTGATTTTGCCAAATGGTGGTTGTGTAATTTATCTATCAGAACTGTTATTTTATCTTCTTCTTTAACATTGTTCTGTTTGGCTACTATGTCTACTCTATCTAAAAAATTCACAATGTTCTCAGTACCATTCCAATTTTGTATGAATAGTGTACATATGTTTTTATCTGTATCTGTCTCTAAGGGTTCCTCTATAATTGTTTCTAATTCTCTATTTTCTAACCATTTCATATAAACTTCTTTGGAATTATCTTGTATATTTTCTACATTTCTTATTATTAATGAGGTTATTGGTGAATCCATTAAAAGTGCTTTTATTTCCCCACTAATCCATGGTGTTTCAATATAAATTTTTGCTGTTTTACACTTCACTATTTCTCCATTTCCCATTCTTATTTCCTTTATGCCCTCTAATATTTGTTCTTCCTTAACTAATTTTGAATCCAGAATAATACATGTACAGCCACTGTCTCTCAAGCACATTACTTTCCTACCATCTACATAACAAGGATAAAAAATTAACTCTCCCTTGCCCTCCATCATGTTACAGTTATGTATGTTGTTAAAGGAGTGTCTTTGACTTGATCTACCCCTATTTTCTTGTTTTCTAATAGGACTAGTGTTTGGTGATTGTCTCTTATTGTTATATTTATGTTGTCTTTTATTAAAATATTTGTTTCTATCCCCATAGTTGTAATACTGTCTGTTTCTGTTTTGATAATTGTCTGTATGCTGTTTCCTAAACCAACAAGTATGCTTGTCGTGTCCTATCTTGTGACAAATTTGACATGGATTGTTAAACCTAGGAGGTAAGCTACTAAATCTTTTCCTGGTAACACTATTTTTCATGAGATTAAATTTATTTTGTGTTGAATTGAACATTGGAGTGTTTACATGACTATCCCTAAAATCTGACATGGCAGAAATTAACTCTATTTTCTTATGAACCTTTCTTTGTTTTATGAATGTAAATAGTTCTGATGTACAAAGTGTTAGTACTTTGTCCACCAGAAGTAGCTCTTTTATTTCAATCACACTATTTTCGTCTATACCAGACATCTTTATCCAATTGTTCAAATTGGCCTCTAAATTATTAATATATGCCTGAGGATGTTCATTAGAACCTAATGTACTGTTATGAAATAAATTTCTATAGTAGTCTTCTGTTTTGTTGAAATGATCTAAGAGTTGTTTCTTTATTTCACTGTAATCTGATGTGTCACTGTCTCTAATGTTATTTAAGGCTTTTAGTGCATCCTCAGTGACTGATTGGTATAAATAGTTTTTCCATTCTGATTTGTCTATGTTATTTAGTTAAAATTGCATTTCCATATTATGGAAAAATTGGTCTATTTCACCAGATTTACCAGAAAAAGGTTGTATTTTTATTTTATGTTTATATGTTTTTTCATTTTCTTGTTTTATTGGATTGCTGCCTCTCATTTCTAGTTCTAATCTTTTAAGTTGTAAGTCTCTTTCAATTTCCATCTGTATTTTATCTCTTTGTAATGCTATTTCCTGTTTTATTTTATCTGATTGTATTTCTGCATCTCTTTTATTTTTTTCTGCTTCTATTCTAATTTTTTCTGCTTCTATTCTAATTTTTTCTGCTTCTATTCTAACTTTTTCTGCTTCTATTTTATTTTGCTCTGCTCGCTCCATTTTATCATTAGCAAATTTCACTAATTTATCACCTGTAAGACCTGCATATTTGCCCTGATTAATATAGAATTCAAATGATCCTGGTTGCTCAGCCATTGTAAAATTTATTTAATTTTCTTTATTAAATTATTTATATAATTAATTTCTTAATATTTTATTTCTGCTGTATTGGATTTTTATATTGTATATATGTATATATAGTATATTTCAGTATTCAATATTCTTGAGTCTATATGCAATTCCATGTCAAAATAAAATTAAATTACTGATGTAAAAATATTTCTAATAATAAGTGACAAATGAAAACATACAATAAATAAAATATTTCTAAGATTAATATGCTATAACTTAAAAATGTAAAAAAAAAATTTTACAGACTAAGTTAATATTATTTAATTAAATTTAGAGTTAGACGAGCAAAAACAAATATACAACTTTACAAGATTACTTGTAAAAAAAATTTACGATACGAATAAAACAATTACTTCTAAACAAATATTTAAGTAAAATATCTAGATGAAAACAATATATATTTATTTTAATTTAACTAATTTTGCAATTAGAACTTTTCAAATAGACATTTAACTATATACTAAGGATGTAAAAAAATTGTTTCTAAGCATTACATACTAATATAATAAAATTGACATAGTTTGCGAATAAAACAACAATTATAATTAACAACATGAAATCACTGTAAAATACCTTTCTTGTTACTTCGGACTTCGGATCTCAAGTGTAGAGTGCTGTAAAAAGTATGGTTTCGGAAGGTGTAGACTCACTAACTTCTCTCTGGTGTAGATAGGTAAAAGTATAGGTCAGAGTGTAGTCAGAGTGTAGTCACTTCATGGCTCTCCTGGTACGGTTCGGTACGGTATGGTATGGTCTGCCAATTTTCGGATCACCTTCTTTTTCACCCACACGAGGATTTAGTAAAAAGAACTGATGTAAGTGTTCTTATGACTAGCGATGTTTCACTGAAGCGATGTTTCAACAGTAGTAAAAATATGAAGTCCAACAAATGAAGTAAGTACAGTTGTATATATTACAGTAAAGTACTGTATATTGGTGGATGTAACACAGATGTAAAAATCAGGAACATGTAGAACTTGTAAATCCTTCAGTGCTTCAATGCATATTGTCACATGCATACCATTCATATATAATGTTCTTTATGGAACTTTACCGCTGCATACCATTCTATATAATAGTTCTTTCTATGTCATAGTTAGTTTAAGTGTATATCAGTTGTATGTATAATTTATGTTTGCTTCTGCTTCTGGTAGGTGTAAATAGGTAAGGTCAGTCTCTTCGGAGTTTAACTAACTTGACTTGAGCGTGTATTAAATTATATTTAAAAGACGAACTACATGTAAAAAGCACTGAGTAGACTTCTGTGTATACTTGTACATATATTTATTTTTATATGAAGGAATTTCTTATTTTGATATTGTACAATAAAAATGATGTGATAAAATATATTCTTACACATACAAGATCTTAGGTCGTCGTCTCATTTATTATCGTCTGCTCTAAACTAATATATTTTCACTTCCGCTAAACTAAGTGGCCAGATAATTAAAACCATCTCTGTGCCAACTGTAAATATCTCTAGCCTAAACTGATTATTATTACATGTACGTACATTTTATTCATATTAATATTTTCTAATTAACCCTCTAATAAATCAAAGCTGTCTATTGACTTTAATTTTTTTTTAAATGTCCCTAATATTTCAAATTTCTTTAGTCTCATGTCATGTATGCAATTAGAAATAAAGGTGTGTTTTAGTACTCTACATGAAGATTTTTTTTTCATTGAAGATTTTTCAATTTGATTCGATGTTATTAATTATTCATAATCCCATATCAAGTTTGTTGTTTTTTAAATGTCAAAACTTTGTGTAGAAAATTTAGGCCAATTTTGTTTCTACTGGTTTTACCGACAGAAGCTAAATACCAATTCTTAATTAATATTGGAAAAGCAAATATTTTTTTATACATTTCTTAATAAATGTTTACAATATATTTATTTTTATTTTTAAGAATTTTGCTTTACTAGATGTTTTATATTTTTTCTCCAATTACAGGTTGTGATGGTGCCAGACTGGACTTAGTATTTGTTCTTGATGTCTCCAGTAGTTTAACAGAACCTAACTTTGATCTGATGAAAGGCTTTGTTAAATACTTCCTCTTTAATGCTGATATTGATGGTGGCAATGTGAGAGTTGGTGTGGTTATCTACAGTGATGCTGATTATGTCCAGTTCCAATTGAATAATTATTCAAAAAAAGCTTATGTGTTAGATGCCATTGATGGCATTCCTTATCGCTATGGAAGTAGAAATACAGCAGATGCTCTGAGAACTATGAGGTCAGTTATGTTCACACTAGAAAATGGTGATCGTCCAGGAGTTGACAACGTAGCTGTGGTTGTGACAGATGGTGTCTCAAATATCAACTCAACAAGGACAGTTCCTGAAGCTGAACAAGCCAGAGCTGAAGGAATTCACATCTATGCCATTGGAATTGGTTTGACAGATGCAAAAGAGTTGGATGGTATTGCAAGTAAACCAGTCGATGAAAACAGATTTGCAGTTCCAGACCTCACAGAGTTGAGAGGTCTAAAACAGAAAGTTTTCTCTGCCCAATGTAAGTGTTTCCTTCAGGAAGATAATACATGTACAGTGAAATGTCCCTCAAACAAATTGACAGGGAACTCTTAATTTACACTCTATAGTTAAATGTTGTTAAACTGAAATTCAGGGTTTGGTTGAGGGTTTTTAATTTTTTTTTAACATTGTTCTTGTGAATATAGTTCATTGTAGGTATTCTATAAGATAGTTCAGTAATTTTAATGAAATAGTCCAAAGTAATTGTGGTTGATGTTAAAGTAAATCTGTAACTGTATTTAACTATATGTTTCCTCTTCATGAAATTTCGTATAGTTAAATAAGCGTAAAAAAGGATTGTTAAGAGAGTTATTGCATGTAATTATTTTTTTTTAACCTGTTCACCTTCTTGCATTATATTTTTTTCTGTTTGTTGCAAATTCCATCTAAATTATTAATAATGTAATAATGACATTTTTAGAGCATTTTAAAAAAAAAATGCTCTATTGTCCCCGTTTTGTCTGTCTGTCTGTCCGTCATCACCCTAGATCTCAACAACTATAAGTCCTAGACCCATGATATATATATCATTTTGTAAATCTTGGCCTGCCATGTGTGCAGCAAATGTCCATTTCGCGATCCAGTGCCGGCCTTATACGTTTTTGTGATATAGGCAAGGACAAAAATGCCGCCCTTTTTAGTTTCCTTTTTCTAAGAAATCTCTATAAATGCTATTTATTTTGAAGTAAGTCCAAATTATGGAATTAAAAATATGATGCATTTATAGTTTTATTACTGGTCTTCATTCTTCATAACAAATGTTTAAAATTTGGCAACTTTATACAAGTTAAAGAGTTTTAAGTATACGTAGTGTATTTTAGGAAGTTTCTTTTTTTTTTTGCTAAGTTAAAAAAGTAATGAAAAATATATAAAACAAAATGAAATGTCATGTTTATTAAGCATTAAACAGATTGAAGAGAATTGAAGAAAAATATGCTTTTCTAGCTTTTGCAGAGGCAAACTCTTCAATTACTTCGGTCAGATCCAAATCTTCTGCAATCGTTTTTTCTATAAATATTGTAGCAAAACCAACCAAACGATGCTCAGACATGGTAGAACGAAGATATGTTTCTATGCGTTTGAGCTTCAAAAAGCTTCTCTCTGCACTCGCCACTGTTATCGGTAGTGTAAGCAAAATTCGCAATGCCACGTACACATTCGGAAAAAGAGCAACCACGCCCATTCCACATAGATAGTCTAATATAACTCTAGGCAACCAAGCCCATTTCACATAGATAGTCTAATATAACTCTAGGCAACAAAGCCCATTCCACATAGATAGTCTAATATAACTCTAAGGCTTGATATATCTGTAATTCTCCTTGATAAATCAAATAATTCATAGCACAGTTCTGTTGCATTCATGTCTGCTGAATCTTCGTTTTCAGATGTTGAAGTAATTGAAGATCCATGCAATCAATGAAAACCTCTCTTTTATCACATTTCTCAAGTTTTTAATGTCATACAAAAGACCAAATAAATCGCTGTGAGATGTAAACTGCATAAATCGATCATTAAATGATTGAATAGCGGTATTCAATATCTGTGTTGCGTGCTGGTATTTACTTTTGGTTACAATGACGATGTACAAACATCAAACAACAAAAAGAATCAAATGCAGGCTTCGTATTTTCCTTCTTTAATCTTAGTGTTTATTTCACAACATAAAATGTTTACATCCAAAGGTCATAACATCACATAATACAATAGTCTCTAACGCCTTCACTACTGCTGTCTTTTACTACTAAAATTGTGCCCTGACTAACTGCTAGAATAATAGAAGACTATAGTGGACCTCGTTACATCTCACGTCCACTCTCTACGCTCGCCTTAGCCCAATCTTACTCTATCCCCAAATCTACTGTCCCCAATCTCTAGCTCTCCTTGTACCCCACCCTTGTACTGGTCGGTTTGGCTAATTAAAAAAAAACATTAAAAGGTTAGCGCCCTTTGCCACCTTCGGTTGTGTTCGGTAATTTATCTGTTTGTCAAGTTCCGCGTGGTCCAGAAAGTTAAATGTCATCAGCAATTGAAACGAGTGCATCGTAAATTTCAACTGTTTGGTATCTAATTACCTTCACAGCATTAACTTGACTTTCCCAACGTGTTGCGTATAACTTGTTAACAGTTAAACCTGCTGCCTCTTTGTTTTTGACATATTCTAACAATACATTCCATCGAAGTGTTGATGCAGAAAAAAAGGTGTTTATTTTTAGAATTACCTCAAAAAACCTTATTGCTTCCAAACAACAGTTTACGACATCATTCACCACCAAATTCAACGAATGCGCATTGCATGGGGCATAAAAGGCTCTTCAATTTAGCTCTTTAACTATTGCTTGGACACCATTGTGTATTCCCCGCATGTTGGCTCCGTTATCGTAGCTTTGTCCCCTCTTATCATTTAGAAAAATGCCTGAATCTGACAGCTCATTAAGTAAAATTTCCTACATACTTTTCAAGTTCTGCGAATCCAATGAAGTGTTCATTGATAGAAACTTCTGAATGTTTGTCATTTGTCGATTCATTTGCTGTAACAAATCTAACAATCATTGTCATCTTTTCTTTGTGACTGGCGTCTGGTGTGCAATCGAGAACTATAGCGTAAGGCAGATTTTCTCCTGTTATATATTCTGCAGCAAAAACAATATACCTTATCTACTGACGTAGAATACATCAACCATTTCCTTTTTAAAGTTTCTCCGTTAGCCAGTTTTCGTGTATAGTGGTAATTAGAAAATTGTCTCCCACTTTTATCTTTTGGATAACCAGACTCAAATTTGATCTGTTTTGGATCATGCTGAATAAGAAAACAACGAATATCATCACTTATATCAGGCCATTTAGCAGGATCCTCCATTATATCTGAATCTAATTTTGTCAAATGCAAAAGAAGAAAATAATTTTGACAATAGTGATGTCATAATATTGATGTAATAAATTAAGATAGAGCGTTAATCCACGTGACTTATTTGTTGTCGCCACTGTAAGCAATTTTGTGCTCTTATTTAATCCTACACTTTCTCAAATTTATTTATTTTATATTATATTTTTATATTTTTGATTTTATTTTATTTTGCTGGAATTTGCCGCTCCTTGAAATAATGCCACTCTAGGCAGCTGCCTATATCGCCTATACCTATAGCCGGCACTGTCGCGATCTGACCTCTGAGGCCCGAAAAAGGGGGCGTATTAAGTACCGTTTTTTACTATATAAGCTATATTAACAAAGGAGCGCCCTATATCTCAGGAACCATAACTCCTAGACCCATGATGTATATATCATTTTGTAGGTCTTCGTCTGCCAAGTGTACATCAAAAGTCCATTTCGCGATCTAACCTCTCAGGGTCAAAATATAAGAATTTCTTATGTACCGTTTTTGCTTATATTTTAAATATAAATAAAAAGCTAATCAAAGGGGCGTAATCATTATTTATTTTTGTAACAGTTATTCAACATGATTACTTCCCTCTCAATATCTATGGCTGTAACCCGGATAAAAAAATACGGATTTCGTCCGGCGTAACCGTAGCCACTGCGTACACGAAAATGCTCAAAAATGTCCTTTGTCCGAAACGGAAAAGACTTAAATTGCTTGTTTAAAACATAGTGCGTATTTTATTTACTTTAAAAAAAAGTTTCTTTAACCCAAACAAAACGATCCCCATTTATTTAACCGTAAAGGCCAAAATCATATTTGTGAAATGCGATCATCAGTTTCCATAAAAAATACCTACCCTAAACAATACTGGTATGATCATCAGTTTCAATAAAAAAATACCTACCCTAAACAATACAGGTATGATCATCAGTTTACATAAAAAATACCTACCCTAAACAATACTGGTATGATCACACTTTGCTGAAGCCACACCATACTGTCAATCATAAAAACACTATTCCTGTCGCACATTTCTAAATCTTGACTGTCCCTCCCCCTCAACCATCAAACAGTTCATTTTAGTAAAGAAACGTAGTTTTGGTTATGGCTTATTATAGAATTTTTTTTTTTATTTGTTCACCCGTCATCCCTTTTTACTGCAAATGTTTTTATTTCCCTTACACTGATTTGTTTTAACTGATGTTATTTAAACGAAGGGGAAGGGACCAAAACAGATTATGATGTACTGAAAAAAATAGTTGCACTGTCATTTGTAATTAGGATATTTCACTATACATGTAAAATAAATTCTAAATTTTAAAGTAAAGCTAATTTATTAATTACTATATGATCATACACTAAGATATATAAAGACTCTTTTATTTTACCAATAATTAATCAATAAGCCAGATATTTTCCATTTCTTTAAAAATAAAAATACATATGTTTTACACCAGCAGTCTGTAACTGGTGTTATTTGAGAAAATTTGAGAGCCCGCACAAAGAATATTGTAAACATTCTGAAGAAAAAACAATCTTCATATTTAGTCCCTATTGATGATTCAAAAATTAAAAGATTTGCACCCTTAGTCAAAATAATAAAAATAATAACTTTAGTGGTCCACAAGAATAAAGTTAATATTTTAGTGGTTTGCTGGATCAAAAATATTAATTTAGAAGTCTGCAGGAATAACGTTAACAAATCAAATTTGAGTTCCATGTGAACTCAAAGGTTTCATACCACTGCTTTGATCCATGAGAACTCAAGGCTTTCCTAAAACTGCTTTGTTTCATGAGAACTCAAAGGATTCCTTACCACTGCTTTGTTACATGAGAACTCAAAGGTTTCCTACCACTGCTTTCTTCCATGAGAACTCGCAGGTTTCCTACCACTGCTTTGTTCCATGAGAACTCAAAGGTTTCCTAATACTGCTTTGCAACATATTTTCCCATATATCAATTTAGAAATTATAACTCTTTATTTTTTTTTTTAATTTTGTAAACATTTTTTTGTTTCATTTGTAATGATCCGCATTGTGGCTTTTGCTTTAGATAAGTAAAGAAATAAGTACATTATGAACAAACACGCACATATAATAATAACAGCAGATTTGTGTTACTTGATACATGTATTAAAGTAATAAACATATTATTCTAAGGACTTATGATTTACAATGTATGGTTTTCTACTGATATTCAAACTCATTAATCATTTACTGAGGTTGACTTTTATTTAATTGTAGAACTCATAGAGCACACATTATAAAAATGAATTTGTTTTTTAACCAACTAGAATTTTTTTCTTCTTAAATGTGCTCTGCTTCAATCAGATACTAGTACAGAAAATGAGACAGTAATATTTTGACAGTAACATTAAACAGCTGTGAGGATTTTTGTTTTTGAGATAAGAATAAAGTGTCAGGACTCACATTCTTTTATGTTTATGTATATATTTATATAATTCATTTTCCCATAATTAAATAGTTATAAAAGATATGCTAGTTTATCATTTTAATGTTTTCTTAGAGAAAAAGGACTGGTTAAAATTTAATGACTAATAAGGTGATTCAATATAGAAACGTAGAACCGATTAAATTTAATGTGAATTAAAATGTCTCTCTCCTATCTTCTGTTAACTGTCAGGTATTTAAGCTTTTGGTCTTGAATTGGAATGCTGATCACAGCAGGGAGTTGATGTGGTTTATAACTGACATAGGGGATATTTGTTGTTAACCATTTCATTACTGTGTATATTATTCCTTTGTGTGATTGACACCAATAGACTTTTTATCTTTGTTTTCTAATTGGCCAGTGCAATCCACAGAATGATATGGTGGGTCTGTATAAATATTCAATACAACTCTCCCTTCAGTTGTAATTGATTAATTAAAAGATCAGCACTTTAAATCTCAACTGAACTTGTACATTATAAAATCTCTTACTTTAAAAATAAATATTGCTTTATCATTTTGATACAACCATATAATTGAAAAGAAAATCAAAACAATCTGAAAAACATATTTGTCGAAAATGTTATTACTATTGTGTTATATAAATCATACTTGACTTTTCTACTGATATAATTGTCATTTTGTTGTAATAATTGTTTTAATTTCTTGATTTCTACCAGGTTCAACACTATCTTGACCTAGAACTGAGTTTACCACATCTAAACCTAGAGAGTAGAGACATTGCTGTACAAAATAAAATTGACAGACTTTAAAAGCATCTGTCTTTTTAAATTTAACAAACTATAACCATAAATTATCTTTAATAAAAGTGATGCACGATTCTGACAGATTCATTAAATTCTTTTGTCTAATGCTTCTAATTGCAGATTTCCCTAAATTGAAATATTTTTACAATAGCAATTGATAGATAAAGAAAAATTAGATAGATGCATATAACATTGAACGACACCGTACTTCTAATACCACAATAAATAACCTGAAAGATTACTTTTTGAATCTTTATCTAACAAACACCAACACTTTATTTCTTCCAACCCAATTTAACTTAGTGTCACAATAACTCTGAAAAATACTGATTACATGTGTCATGTATATGAAAATATTAGTGCAGCTGTAGCAGACGTGTCCGGCAAGATGATGTACCTGTATTAACGAAATGCAACACAAAATTAAGCGCAAAAAAAGATGATACACAATTTCTAGCATCTCGTTGTTTTGATCTAATTATAAACAAGTAAATTATACACTTGTTGTTTTTTAGCTTCAACAATATAATGTTGTATCTCCAACAATTAACTACAGTATATAATGTAAAATGGTGAGTGAAACTTTTCTCTTTTTACATTGACCAGGATGGGAGCATAAGGTTTATTGTAAAAGGGCTATATAACAAAAACATCGTCATTTTATATTACAAATGGGGCTTCAGTCGACATACCTGTGGGTGAGGGTGTGTGCGAAATGCGACAGAGTAGGTGTGGTATCTCTACTTCATAAGCGAACAGTCCTTAACTTCAAATCGTTGCGTGAAATTCTGTTATTATTCGATTTGGTGAACTTTCAGTATTTTGGTCAAATTAACGCATTTAGATGTCGCGTTAAAAAAATTGTAATCGCAATTGTTTTGACACATTAATCGCAAATTAACGCAGTTTAACTAGCAGCTCTAATTTAAACCCACTTCTCTTCAAAACTTATTAAAAGTATAAATATCCCCATCCACAATTTTCTCAAACATAACGTTAATGAACAAACTTCAAACTCCGCAATCTAAATGTGATAATTGAAATCTAATTTACACAAAAACAGACTGGAATCCATCTACAACCCTCAAATATTATATAAAAGTATGTGGCTCTTTAATGAATTTTGTTTGACTATCAGGTATTCAAGAATATGCCCATCAAACTATCCACAGAGCCGTAGCTAGTTATTGTCATGCCTTGTGAGAATGTTTTCGTCCCTCCTCTCCAAACCATCTACGTCAGGTCTTTGTCAATCTATATCAGATTTAAGTCAAGTCTATGTCATGTCTATGTAAGGTCTGTGTCAGGCCTATGTCAGGTTTATGTCATGTCTCTGTCAGGTTTGTGCCTGGTCTATCGATATTTTAGGGAAGAATCAGAATTGAATCAGCATCGATAAAAAAAAACTCTGGAATCGGCCCGTCACCTATATATCTATCTATCTATCTATCTAATAATGTATCTATCTATCTATCTATCTATCTATCTATCTATCTATCTATCTATCTAATAATGTATATATCTATCTATCTATCTAATAATGTATCTATCTATCTATCTATCTAATAATGTATCTATCTATCTATCTAATAATGTATCTATCTATCTATCTATCTATCTGTCTGTCTGTCTGTCTGTCTGTCTATTTGTCTGTCTGTCTATCTATTTATCTAATAATGTATCTATCTATCTGTTTATCTATCTATATATCTATCTATCTAATAATGTATCTATCTATCTATCAATTAACAAATCTATGTAGCTATCTATCTATTAACCATTGTAACTAACTATATCTATCTATATCTATGTAAATCACTTTATCAATCAATCAATGTATTTATCAATATAAATATTATTTGATTATTCCATAGTTTATAGCAGCCTGCATAAACAATGATCTCCATAAGAGTATTATCATTGTAATGATATCCAAAAACCACTTTCCATTTAAAATCACTTGAATAGCTAAATTACTTGTCTAGCCAAAATCACTTGACTAGCTAAATTACTTGTCTAGCCAAAATCAATTGGCTAGCTAAATTACTGGTCTAACAAACATCAATAGTCTAGATAAATCACTTGTATAGCCAAAATCAATAGGCTAGCTAAATTACTTGTCTAGCCAAAATCACTTGACTAGCTAAATTACTTGTCTAGCCAAAATCACTTGACTAGCTAAATTACTTGTCTAGCCAAAATCACTTGACTAGCTAAATTACTTGTCTAGCCAAAATCACTTGTCTAGCTAAATTGCTTGTCTAGCCAAATTTACGTGTCTGGCTACATTACCGTTCTAGTCAAAATCACTAGGCTAGCTTAATTACTTGTCTAGCCAAAAACACTTGACTAGCTAAATTACTTGTCTATCCAAAATCACTTGTCTAGCTAAATTACTTGTCTAGCCAAATTTACTTGTCTGGCTACATTACCGGTCTAGCCAAAATCAAAAGGCTAGCTTAATTACTTGTCTAGCCAAAATCACTTGACTAGCTAAATTACTTGTCTAGCCAAAATCACTTGACTAGCTAAATTACTTGTCTAGCCAAAATCACTTGACTAGCTAAATTACTTGTCTAGCCAAAATCATTTGACTAGCTAAATTACTTGTCTAGCCAAAATCAATTGGCTAGCTAACTTACTGGTCTAACAAACATCAATAGGCTAGATAAATTACTTGTCTAGCCAAAATCACTTGACTAGCTAAATTACTTACTAGCCAAAATCACTTGACTAGCTAAATTACTTGTCTAGCCAAAATCACTTGACTAGCTAAATTACTTGTCTAGCAAAAATCACTTGACTAGCTAAATTGCTTGTCTAGCCAAATTTACTTGTCTGGCTACATTACCGTTCTAGTCAAAATCACTAGGCTAGCTTAATTACTTGTCTAGCCAAAAACACTTGACTAGCTAAATTACTTGTCTATCCAAAATCACTTGTCTAGCTAAATTACTTGTCTAGCCAAATTTACTTGTCTGGCTACATTACCGGTCTAGCCAAAATCAAAAGGCTAGCTTAATTACTTGTCTAGCAAAAATCACTTGACTAGCTAAATTGCTTGTCTAGCCAAAATCACTTGACAAGCTACATTACTGGTCTAGCAATAATCAATAGGCTAGCTAAATTACTTGTCTAGCCAAAATCACTTGACTAGCTAAATTACTTGTCTAGCCAAAATCACTTGACTAGCTAAATTACTTGTCTAGCCAAAATCATTTGACTAGCTAAATTACTTGTCTAGCCAAAATCAATTGGCTAGCTAACTTACTGGTCTAACAAACATCAATAGGCTAGATAAATTACTTGTCTAGCCAAAATCACTTGACTAGCTAAATTACTTACTAGCCAAAATCACTTGACTAGCTAAATTACTTGTCTAGCAAAAATCACTTGACTAGCTAAATTACTTGTCTAGCCAAAATCACTTGTCTAGCTAAATTACTTGTCTAGCCAAATTTACTTGTCTGGCTACATTACCGGTCTAGTCAAAATCACAAGGCTAGCTTAATTACTTGTCTAACCAAAATCACTTGACTAGCTAAATTACTTGTCTAGCCAAAATCACTTGTCTAGCTAAATTACTTGTCTAGCTAAATTACTTGTCTAGCCAAAATCACTTGACTAGCTAAATTACTTGTCTAGCGAAAATCACTTGACTAGCTAAATTACTTGTCTAGCCAATATGACCTGGCTACCTAAATTACTTGTCTAGCCAAAATTACTTGTCTGGCTACATTACTGGTCTAGCCAAAATCACTAGGCTAGCTAAATAACTTGTCTAGCCAAAATCACTTGACTAGCTAAATTACTTGTCTAGCCAAAATCATTAGGCTAGCTAAATTACTTGTCTAGCAAAAATAACTTGTCTAGCTAAATCACTTGACTAGCTAAATTACTTGTCTAGCGAAAATCACTTGACTAGCTAAATTACTTGTCCAGCCAATATCACCTGGCTACCTAAATTACTTGTCTAGCCAAAATTACTTGTCTGGCTACATTACTGGTCTAGCCAAAATCACTAGGCTAGCTAAATAACTTGTTTAGCCAAAATCACTTGACTAGCTAAATTACTTGTCTAGCCAAAATCATTAGGCTAGCTAAATTACTTGTCTAGCCAAAATCACTTGACTAGATAAATTACTAGTCTAGCCATTATCACCTGGATAGCTAAATTACTTCTTTAGCCAAAGTCACTTTTGATTTGCTGTGCTGCACTCCTCCCCCAATCCCTGCCAGTATGTTCAAACACAAAATGGCTTTGAACCCACGATGATCATAGAACCTGTATACTGACACAAACTAAAACACACAAATTAACACACACAAATTAACACAAACACAACTAACACACACTCAAACTAGCACTCATAAACTAACACAAAATGGCTTTGAACCCACGACGATCATAAGACCTGTATGCACACCCAAACTAGCACACACAAACTAACACAAACAATCTAACACACCCAAACTAACATACACAAATTAAGGGCTCATCCGGGTCAGATGAAGTGTAGAGTTCATCAGTTTCAGTAACCTCTGCATATGAAGGGATTGTGTGGTTAGCACAACACCCCGCCGCCTTTACTCCACCAGCTGAAAGCCAGGTAGCCATTTAAAGCTGGGTGGAATGGGTACCTACTCCAGGACCTGTTTCTTCTGCAAATAGGTGCTTATAAAATGATTTCATTTAACCTTTTATATTTGTAAAAGATGTTTATTGTATGAACTTGTTTATAATGAGAAACTCAATTCATGTCCATGGTTCATATAATTTATTAACAACACCATAAGATATAAATAGAATAAATCCAATATAATTCACAATGACTGATCTTCTCCTCAACTCAATGAATAATTACTTATTGACAATAAACTCAACTGATTAACTAAAACTTCTGAACTGTACTCTCTCTCTCTCTCTCTCTCTCTCTCTCTCTGTACTCAACTGAACTTCTGACTAAACTGACCTGACTAATTGACTTCTCAACTAAACATCGTCTTTATATAATTTACGTGCATCCAACTCGAACATTCCACATCGCTCTCTCTCTCTCCCCCATTTAGACAATACAATTTACAATAAACAACATATTTATATTCTCTAAATATCTAGAATCTTGACCCCGTGACCTCATGTTGACCTGGTTGGCCTAGCTCCAAACATACACACACACCTGTGTGCGTAGTATCCACAACTATACCATGACAATATTATTCTTTCTTTGGCAAATGTCCAAAGTTCTTATGCTCCATGAAAGAAAATTGTAAAACAGCTCTATCAAGGGCCTGTCTCTAGCTGCCCATTCCTATATTCCTCAGCGTACAGGGTCCACAAATTACAGACTAACAGGTTTTGTAATTCCAAATAGTTTTAATAGCTTTTTTTTTTTCAAAACATGTTCTAAATGTATCTATTGTGGTGTTGAGTTTAACGAACAAAAAACAGTTGCTCCTACCTATTTAATAACTGATTCCGGACCATTAGGTGGCGCATGGGTAGTGCGAACGGTCGGCATTGTGTAGGTTGCGGAATCGATCCCCATCGAAACCAGTCTCCCATGTTCTCCATGATCGTGGCAGTCACGGCCATGTAGAGTGAGTGGAAACGATCACTGCATACTGCTGTACATGCTGTGGTGTCATGACACGGATCTCAACCTTTATTCGCGACTGTACCCTAAAAGGGTTGCTAAAGTCTGTCCGCCGGTACCCCCCACCAGTAAGTTCTTCAATTTCTCGGTTGTTCTGAACGAAAATTATTAGTCACTGCCTCCCCCTCCCCACCCCTGCAATACCTTTCCCCCCTCACCATTGGAGTACGCGTACAACCTGTGGTTGACAGCCGTCGGTTTAATGAGTGCAGTGATAAATATCACATCCTTTTGAAAGGTATCTGATAGGACATTACGCTCTATACTAGTTCTCGACATGGATTATCATAAAAAATATTACCAGAGGGCCCCCAGACGTATTCAGGTTTGGGCGGGGGGCTAGACAAAGGTGATTTCAGAGTGCTGGGGCCCTAAGGCATATTGTATAAAGGTCTAAGAGTTGGGGGGACTTTTACAGGTTATTGGGAAACTCTTGCTAGAGGAGACGTTGTAAGTTTGATCTCGGTTTTTTTTTTGGTGTGTGTCTAAGACATAGTAAAGTTTGGGGGGGGGGGGTGTCCATTGAATACCCATGCACATAACATTTTGTGTATGCATGCCATGTAATAATTTTTTTAGACACACAAAATGGATTAGTGATATTCAGCTCATCCGGATTGTAATATCATTAGAATTAACAACACAATTTGCTTCATGGGGGAGGGCGGGTTTTTGGGATTGGGGAAGGATTTTTTTTTTAAATACTGGGTACGGCTGAGGTGGAACGGATGGTCGTGTTGTAAAGCGCTCGACTAGTGACGATTTGAGGGTCCCTGGTTTGACCTCCGGTGAGGACCATTGGATACTTCAGGTCATGGCTAAAGTTCCTGCTATATCTCCCGTGGTGCCTCCATGGCCATTGCACTATCGGCTATGGTGGGGGATGAAAGAATGGCACCATAAAAACCGTCTCATTAGTGGTTTTTAGGATCTAAGAGATTTCATCTCATCCTTACAGGGGGGCATCACACACTGGTAAGGCTTCTTTCATGGTTGACTGGTTCGACTAATCTTTTGGAAACCTTAAATTTCTCCTCCAATTGGATACTCTGTGATTCCCGCACCCCCCCCCTCAACAATTGCTGAGTCATTTTGATAGCAGACGGCCTTAAGACTACTAGGAATCAGTGACATTTGTAAGGGCGGGGCGGGGGGGAGCTAGTAGGGGTTACACCCACCCATAGCGGCCGCCGTTTAAGATTAAATGCCAATTGATATTTTCTTTCTTCTTTTGTGCATAATGTTCTTCAAAGTCTGGCACAGTATGCAGGAATGAGAAGTTCAGTGTGAATATGTATACAATAAGTACATATACGCACATGCATACATACATACATACAGACAGACACATACACAGAATTGCAAATATTTACATTGAGGTCAGAATTATGACAGTCGAGATTGCTCTTACACATGGAGACACCAAGGGGGTAATGAGGGGGGAGGAGGAGGAGAGGAGGTGACCAGAGCTGCCGAGGCTCGCACCCCTGATCCGCACCACATCCATCACAAAACAATCGTCACCGTGTCGTCCCCCCTCCATCCTCCCACACACACACGCACACACACACTGAGTTTTCAGTATGTGCATTCATTTAACTTCACCACCCCCCTTAACTATTGGGGGACACAAGGAAAATCGAAGTTTTATATTATTTTTTTTTAAATAACAAACTCTAAAACCACGTTATTTACTTAGTTTTAATTATTCTTTTAATAAATATACATAATCCTTTAAGTAAATGATATATAAGAGCGGTTACAAAAAAAAAATTATTAAATTCCAATTTGCATGTTTGTTATTACAGTATACTTTTGTTATTGCAAATATAAATTTTAATTATTATATTCTTTAGTTATCACATTATTATTGCTTATAACAATATAATTTCTTTGTCACAATTTACATTTTATTCCATAATACTTTTATCAAAATATACTTTTTTTTTATAACATTGTTATATGTTTTTATTTCGGCGTTATGTACATTGAAGGGGAGACTATTGCAGAAAATAATTGTTAAGCCAAATATAAGAAACGGTTGTTTCCCTTGCCTTAGTAAACATAATTCCTCAGTAAGAATAATTAAAGGTATCCACAAACCAAAGCAAAACTTTCCGCTGCGCTATTTCTCACGTGAGATTTTTCTAAGCGCGAAAAACCCTCGCTACACCTAGGCGAAGCAAAAGTGGACGTCAGCCGACCCGATATGATGATTTTTTTTAATTTTCTTTTTTTCGTTTGAAGACGTCGGCAGACATTTTCTTTTTACTATACATTTTCTATAGTTATTGTATTCTACAAGTAAAAAGTGAAAAAAAATAAACTTACTTTTTGCTATAATCTTATTTAATTCATGTTTCTATATATATATAAATGTAAGTATTATTTGTTAATTTTAAGACATTTATATCAATTTTAACATTGATTTTCATTTGAGTCGATGTTTCTAGGCAGCCATTTCGGATTGTTTACACTCGCGAAACGCGAATACACTCTGCAAGGAGCAATGCCAATTTCTCTGTACCGCCGCGGAAATTCTACGCGATTGGAGCATCTCCATTGCCGCGAAAGAGGGGCGAATTTCGCGAGCTACCTAGATACGCGAAATTCCCTTTGGTTTGTTGATACCACAAGAGAGGAGAAAATATTAACTAGAGATTTACGCGATTTCTTATTTGAAGTTATAACTAAAGGTACCAACCTAATTATATAAACCAGGCGAATTTCACTTATTTTTTAACATTTTTTTTTACAATGAGCAACATGCTGTTCTTTCAAGCTCTTGTGTGTTCTAGAAAGATTTATATAAGTCTGTCTTTTATTTTAAAGATAATTATAAAAAAAAATTCTAAGGATTAAAAATCATTTCTTTTATCTCATTACACAATCGAATAGTCTGAAAGAAAACCTTTTTTTTCCCTTCTATAATTATATATTATGTATCTGGCGAAAAACAGTAGTAAAAAAGTCAAAGATAATAATAATATATGAAAAATGTAAAAACAAAGATTGTTCGAGTCGGAGTTACTGATTAACGGAATATGACATAGACATAAATTTCCTGGCCAAGCAGAAACATCTCATAATAATTTATATTAAACATTTAATACAATTTCAACTTAAACTGGAAATACAATTTTAAGTGGGTTTTATATTATTCAAAATTTTCAAACGCTAATATTGTATACAATTTACATATTTTTTGTCAAAAAAAAAGTCGATGTTGTTGAAGAAGGAAAAGAATATCTTGTTTTGTTTAAAATTATTAAACTAGATAACAATATTCATGTCTTGTTTAATGCTTAAATCTCTTAAAATGGGTAAAATATTCACGTATTGTTTAAAGTTCTTAAACTGGGTAAAAATTATTCATTACAACACAGATGGCAGGTCACAGGTGTTTACAGTCATAAAATTTTAATGACGGACGCTGAACACAAGCCACAAATCAAAATTTTTAAACAAGACACACATATTAAACAAGACAGGCATATATATTAAACAAGACACAAATCACAATTATCAAACAAGACAGCACACATCAAACAATACAGTTCAAGACACGCACATCAAACAATACACACTCATCAAACTGGACACACACTTAAAACAACACATACACACATCAAACAAGACACACGCATCAAACAAGACACACACATCAATAAAGACGAACACATCAACCTGGACACACATTTAAAACAAGACACACACACACCAAACAAGACGACACACACATTAAACAGTAAACAAAGCACAACATGCCAACTAGGTCACATCACACTCAAGTAATGCACGACAGCGGACTACATGACATATACCAGGAAAAACATTTCAGCACTGTCATCTAAAGTTGACCTGACATCTGCTCTGGTCCACGGCTAGACATGCTGGCCTCGCCATTCTTTCTACTCCTGCGTCTTCTTTTCAAGCACACGCACATAAACCCAACAACCAGGCCTACCACCAACACACTCAGACATACAGAAACACCCTACAACAGTGTTGAGTTTGGTTACATCATCTTCTGTGGTGTTTGGTGGTCCGTGTATTGGTCTATCTGTTGTAGATCTGATGTCGGCTGGTCCATCCGTTGCAGATGTGCTGCCGGTTGATGGATCCGTTGCCGATGTGCTGCCGGTTGATCGATCCGTTGCCGATGTGCTGCCGGTTGAAGGATCCGTTGCCGATGTGCTGCCGGTTGATCGATCTATTGCCGATGTGCGGCCGGTTAATAGATCCGTTGCCGATGTGCTGCCGGTATATTGATCCGTTGCCGATGTGCCGCCGATTGAATGATCTGTTGCCGATGTGCTGCCGGTTGATCGATCTGTTGCCTTTGTGCTGACGGTTGATGGATCCGTTGCCGATGTGCTGCCGGTATATTGATCCGTTGCCTATATGCTGCCGGTTGATCGATCTGTTGCCGATGTGCTGACGGTTGATGGATCCGTTTCCGATGTGCTGCCGGTATATTGATCCGTTGCCGATGTGCTGCCTATTAAATGATCCGTTGCCGATGTGCTGCCGGTTGATCGATCTGTTGCCGATGTGCTGACGGTTGATGGATCCGTTTCCGATGTGCTGCCGGTATATTGATCCGTTGCCGATGTGCCGCCGATTGAATGATCTGTTGCCGATGTGCTGCCGGTTGATCGATCTGTTACCGATGTGCTGCCGGTTGAGCGATCCGTTGCCGATGTGTTGCCGGTTGATCGATCCGCTGATCATGTGCTATTTGTTGATCGATCCGTTGTCAATGATTGCTCTGTTGATCCACTGAGGTAGACGACAGTGGTTTATTGTTGGACATTGCTCTTTTTGTGATGTAGCAAGTTGGCCAACTTTTAGCACATTCGAATGTTACCGTTGCTTTATCTTCCAATAATTCAACTGTTAAGTTTACGTACTGCTGCATAAATACGGTGACCATACTTAGCCCATAATTCTCCACCTTTGCGAAGAATGGAACAATGCATTTGGCGTTACCTTTGCAGTTCTCTGACCACAAAGCGCTCGTTAGTCGTCGGCAGACAAGTTTTCTAGAATTTGGTATCAGGCACAGAAATGAACCTCGGATAGTTTGATTTTGGTCAGTGGTTTTTGTTAGCTTGGAGCTTTCTGTCATATCAACAACACAATCCGTGCTTTCGTCGCCGGTAATGCAGCTGTGAAATCTGAAATCAATTTTTTTTTAATATATCAGACCAATGCTTCTCAAAATGTGGGCCAAAAACAGTAACAAAATGTTTAGAGAACATCTGTATGTTTGTATAGTGACGTCCGCATCTAACTCCAAAAATGCTGCAACCCCCGCCCTATTTTATCCGGACATGAAGCAAAGTAATCTTATAGTAAATACCTAATAACAATTCTACTATTAATAAATATACCCAAAAAAGATTTCAAAAAGGTACTTATTAGTTGTTTTTTATATAGTTTCGAAAATAATATATGTTTTATTTTTTTTTTGCGAAATAAAAAGCAAATTTCCTTAGCCCTAACGGTCCCTCGGGGCATCTGTTTCTATAACCTCCACGTATTGTGTAGTTAGCACAACGCCAAACTTCCCCAACTTAAGTCAGGTACCCACCACTTAAAGCTGGGTGGACAGGTGGTACGACTTTGACACAAAATTTCACGGGATAAAATTACCATTGTTCTCTTCGTGGATTGAACCCGTTACTCTCATGTCGCAAGTCGAGTATCTACACCACTCGGCCATACGTCCCACTTGGCGATTGAAATATTATTTCTGTATGGCTTCGACTCTTTGAAAACAAGAGATGTCAACGAGTGAATCCGTTTAAACTCTTTAAATAACCATCGAATAATACGTCAGTAAATATTTCCCTGTGAACCCGCATTAAACATAACTATAAACCAATGTAAATCACTTTAGTTCATTTCAGTATCATGGAGGTATGCTAACTACACCTGCAGGCATCTATCACGGTTTGCAGTCTGCTCCTACACCTACAGGCGACAACCACGGCCCGTAATCTGCTCCGTGTAATCACTACGGAGGCACCACGGGAGATAATATGTAGGTGGCCGATCACACAGAAAGTCGAGCCCGTAGCCCACAACATACAGATTGAAATGAAGCAAAGTCCATTCATGTACGTGTAGATTTAGAACACAAGCAGAAGCACAATATTATTCCCGTTTAACTCAATACTGCTGCCGAAGCAATAACAACGATGAATATCATTGCAGGCTATTCAGAGTTAATGACTTCTGTTATAACTGATGAAGTATAATGGAATGATTGATGTTTGTATTCAGAACAATTTTAATGTCCATTGTGCTGCGGGATTTCACAGTGTTCAATCCTACACAATCCGTTTATCATAATCTTTCCAAAATTTGTATAAAGCATGAGTGCTCTCTGTGTAAAATGTACAGTCGCTGTTTGAAATTGTGTTTCGTTTGAAGGTAAACTTTTGCATTGTTTTCGGTTACGCTTATAAAAATATTTTGAAAATACAAAACAATTAAAATATATGTTTTACTTTAAAGTTTTATAACAGTCAAAAAACTGATTAAAATATATAAATATTAGAAATAAAATGCACATGATTTTAAGAAATTGGTTTAAAGATAGAGATCCTAGAGTTTGGTTTGAAGACATAGAGCCTAAAGTTTATTTGAACATAGAGAGCCTAGAGTTTGGTTTGAAGATAGAGAGCCTAAAGTTTGGTTTGAAGATAGAGAGCCTAATGTTTGGTTTGAAGATAGAGAGCCTAAAGTTTGGTTTGAAGATAGAGAGCGTAAAGTTTGGTTTGAAAATAGAGAGCGTAAATTTTGGTTTGAAGATAGAGAGCCCAAAGTTTTGTTTGAAGATATAGAGCCTAAAGTTTTGTTTGAAGATAGAGAGCCTAAAGTTTTGTTTGAAGATAGAGAGCCTAAAGTTTTGTTTGAAGATAGAGAGCCTAAAGTTTGGTTTGAAGATAGAGAGCCTAAAGTTTGGTTTAAAGATATGGAGCCTAAATTTTTGTTTGAAGATAGAGAGCGTAAAGTTTTTTGTTTAATACATAGAGCCCAAAGTTTGGTTTGAAAATAGAGAGCCTAAAGTTTGGTTTGAAAATAGAGAACCTAAAGTTTGGTTTGAAAATAGAGAGCCTAAAGTTTGGTTTGAAGATAGAGAGTCTAAAGTTTGGTTTAAAGATAGAGAGCCTAAAGTTTGGTTTAAAGATATGGAGCCTAAATTTTTGTTTGAAGATAGAGAGCGTACAGTTTTTTGTTTAATACATAGAGCCCAAAGTTTGGTTTGAAAATAGAGAGCCTAAAGTTTGGTTTGAAAATAGAGAGCCTAAAGTTTGGTTTGAAGATAGAGAGCCTAAAGTTTTGTTTGAAGATAGAGAGCCTAAAGTTTGGTTTGAAGATAGAGAGCCTAAAGTTTGGTTTAAAGATATGGAGCCTAAATTTTTGTTTGAAGATAGAGAGCGTAAAGTTTTTTGTTTAATACATAGAGCCCAAAGTTTGGTTTGAAAATAGAGAGCCTAAAGTTTGGTTTGAAAATAGAGAACCTAAAGTTTGGTTTGAAAATAGAGAGCCTAAAGTTTGGTTTGAAGATAGAGAGTCTAAAGTTTGGTTTGAAGATAGAGAGCCTAAAGTCCAGTTTGAAGATATAAACATTAACGTCATCAATCAATATGCTGATACGTTCCGGTGACATATTTTGACTTGCAAGCATTTCTCTGTGAAAGATACAATGCCTTAGTACACTCCATATTACGTCGTCGTCGCAATCTGTCATTTTCGAGAGACGATGGTGTAGCTAATTTGTGAGTCTACAAGCACCGCCGACAAATGACTGTGCAGTCCGACTTGGGAGAGGCAATCCCTGCCGCACTTGCAACATTTGAAAGGGGATGGTTGTTGTAGATGCTGATTTTGCTTGAGGCGGGTGGTAGCTGTCCGATGAGGTGCGATGACCTCTCCCACCGTCGAAGGAGACCCTGGTGCTCGTTTCCTTCGCCAATCGGATGAGCTTAAACCGATAACTGTCCCCTCCCGTGTTGTATCAACATCGTACGAAGACGTTGGAGTGTCCTCTCCAATCTAGAATAATCTAGATACCGCGAAGAAAGCGACATACGATGATGCATTAAATCATTTTTTATTATTATTGTCTAAATGAGATAAATTAGTAAGTTTCTTACAATGAATATACTAATACTGTTTATTAGGTCCATAAATCTTTGTATTGTCACGTGTTTTTTGCTTAGCCAAATAAATTTAAATGATAATGTTTATTTTATCTTTTCTATTACTTATTACTATTATCTTTCTAAGTCAGTAAACTTTTAGAAACCTAGCGTCTTAAAAAAGAATTATCTCGACATTAACGTACACGTCATAGAAATTAGCAGACGTGAGTAAATAAAGTTTCTTCCATCAGAGGGTATTTCACTTAATAGTTGTTTACATTTTTTTAATTTTTTTAGACACGCAATATCCAGTTGATGACTTTTTTCTAAATTACGAATCTCTTTTGATGGATGATAAAGTAAAATTATTATATCAATAGAGTAAAATATGTATCACAATACTAATTTAGTCTTAATTAACACTGATAATCAACAAGCTACTAACACTGATAATCAACAAATTCCTAACACTGATAATCAAATAAATACTAACACTGATAATAAACAAGTTATTAACACTGATAATCAATAGATTACTAACACTGGTAATCAACAACTAACTAACACTGATAATTCACAAGTAACTAACACTGGTATTCAACAAGTGACTAGCACTGGTAATCAACAAGTTACTAACACTGATAATCAACAAGTTACTATGAATGATAATCAACACGTTACCAAAACTGATCAACAATTTACTAACACATATAATCAACAAATTAATAATACTGATAATCAACAAGTGAATAACACTGATAATTCTCAAGTGACTAACACTGGCAATCAACAAGTGACTAACACTGATAATCAACAAGTGACTTATTCTGATAATCAACATGTGTCTAGCACTGGTAATCAACAAGTGACTAACAATGATAATTCACAAGTGACTAACACTGACAATCAACATTGACTAACACTGATAATCAAAAAATGACTAAAATTGGTAATCAACAAGTGATTAACACTGATAATCTACAAGTGACTAACACTGATAATCAACAAGTGACTAACACTGATAATCTACAGGTGACTAACACTGATAATCAACAAACTACTAACACTTATAATCAACAAGTTACTAGCACTGGAAATCAACAAGTGACTAACAATGATAATTCACAAGTGACTAACACTGATAATCAACAAGTGACTAACACTGTAATCAACAAGTTACTAGCACAGATAATCAACAAGCTACTAAAACTGATAATCAACAAGTTACTAACACTGATAATCAAAACGTTACTTACACTGATAATCAGCAAATTACTAACACTGATAATCAACAAGTTACTAACACTGATAATCAACAAGTTACTAACACTAATAATCAACAACTTACTTATGAAATTGTTTTAAAAAACAACAACAAAAAAATTCAAAATTTAATTTATCTGTTCTATCTCAATCATATAACTTAGTCTATGTGAAATTCTAGGTAACATAAAATGACAATATTTCCCTATGGGGCCTAATTAAAATACAGTATGTCGAGTACCAATGAAGTAGGTTTCATCTGGTGTTAATTCTTTGTTAGGATGAGATTCCATAAACAACATAAGGAATGTTTTTTATGGTGCTCTTCTTGTATCCCCACAATTGTCAATAGAACATTAGATGGCAATTAAGGTACCACTATATATATATATATACTTATAAGACGCATTTGTTGTCTGTCTGTCTGTTCCCTTATAACTCAAGATCCAGACAACAAAATAACGTGAAATTTGGTACACGTACACATAATTACATGGGGAAGGTTATAGGACATGTTTCGTTTCATCTCGATGGGTAGTTTAATTGTAATTAATTATTATGTTAAGAGTTCGGTGGGAGACAGAAATATTTTACTGCATTTTTGTTTCTGAAGCAAAAGATGTGTAACTTCCGGAAACTCAAATTGTAAACATGGTTTGTTGAAATCAATAGTGGTGAAAACAATTCTCGGCTAAATTATTTTACTGCAAAAAACAAGAAACTCTTATTGTCGAAGTGGGAATGGCAAATTGCATATCTATTTACTTAGGACAGGTTTCGTTTCATCTCGATGGGTAGTTTAATTGTAATTATTTTTTTTTATTTTAGTATTTTACTATATTAAAGTAATCTCGACGGCGACATAAATAAAATTCCTCTGTGACGTCATTTCCCGATGTGCGCATAATCTATTAAAAATTGAGATTATGGCGGACTATGTGTGGGTTCAAATCCCGACAGTGAAATTTTTTTTTTTTCAATTTTTTTTTTTTCAGAATAATCTCTATACTTATAAGACGCATTTGCTGTCTGTCTGTCTGTTCCCAGACAGAGAGAGGGCGGGAGAGAGAGATAAAGAGACATGGGGGGCAGGTGGGGAGAGAGAGGAAAGGAGGGTAGGAGGGAGGGAGGGGGATGGACAGGGGGGAGAGAGGGAGATGGGAGAGGGAGGGAGAGAGAAAGGGAGGGAAGGAAAGAGAAAGGAACGGAGGGAGAGAGGGGGTAGGGAGGGAGATAGAGGGGAGGGAGGGAGAGAGGGAGGGAGAGATAAAGCGTGAGGGGGGCAGGGAGAGAGAGAGAGGGAAGGAGGAAGGGGGAGAGAGGGAGGGAGGGGGGATGGACAGGGGGAGAGAAGGAGGGGGAGAGAGGGAGAGAGAGGGAGGGAGGGAGAAAGGAAGGGAGGGAAAGGGAGAGAGAGAGGGGGGTAAAGAGGGAGGGGGAGTGAGGGAGAGAGGGGGGAGGGAGAAAACAAAAGGTAAACAGAAAACCTTATTTTAAACCCGGGCAAAGCCGGGTACTTGCAACTAGTATATATATATATATATATATGTATATATATATATATATAAAGTATATACTATGTAAATGTCTCTTTAGAAAATTATATTCTATGTAAATGTCTCTTTAGAAAATAATATGTAAATGACTATAAGAAATATATAAAATATGAAAATGTCTCTATGTCTCTAAGAAAAGTATATTATAAGTAAATTTCTCTAAGAAAAGTATATTATGTGTATATGTCTCTAAGAAAAGTGTATATTACGTAAAAGTCTCTAAGAAAAGTCAATAATATGTAAATGTCTCTAAGGAAAGAATATAATTAGTAAATGTCTCTAAGAAAAGCATATGTTATGTAAAGGTCTCTGAGAAAAGCATATAATAAGTAAATGTCTCTAAGCTAAGCAAATATGTTGTAAATGTCTCTAAGAAAAGCATAGAATAAGTAAATGTCTCTAAGAAAAATCATATAATATGTAAATGTTTCTAAGAAAAGCACATAATAAGTAAATGTCTCTAAGATAAGCATATACTATGTAAATGTCTCCTAAATCATAATAAATTATGTGAACGCCTTTTAAACAGTATATTCTATGTACACATCACAAAAAACAGCATATAATAGGTGAACGTCTCCTTTAAGCCTAACATTGTGTAGTCCAACTTAATACTCTCAAATCCAAATCAAATTAGTGCAAATTATTTATATGTTTACGGGTAATTTTGTAAATCATTCAATATGTTATTCTCTAAAGCGATTTATTATATAATCATTCAATTTTAACGATAGTCAGCAAGATAATTTTTTACCTCAAATGTCAATATGATTAAGAATGGAACAGGTATTTTTTTTATATTTTTTTCTGTGGGCCTGTTTAATAAAATATTGTCTGTGCACTTCTTAAAATAAGCACACTTTAGATAAAAAAGGCTATTCAACTATTTTAATTTACTCTTTTTTTTTGTGCCAATTACAGAGAACATTGAAAACAAATAATTCCACAATCAAACACCATGCTGCAATTTTACAGACAATGTTTTCTTCTGCTCTTGCTGTCGGTAAATAGTATGCAACCAAGTGAGTATTTCTTTAAGGAAATATACATAGAAACAACTACATTTGTATAAGACAAGTTTAACATCAATAACATCGCATACAATAAAAAAAATATATTAAAAAAAAAAAAACCACAACAAAAATGGAGCACATGTTTTTTTTGGTGTCGCAATTTAAATTTTAACAAATATTAATGTAACATTTTTTATTTTGTATTTAATGACTGATATTTGTAGCAATCTAAGGTAAAGTTATTGAAATGTTTCTTACATAGAAATCTTTGAGAATTAATTATTATATTATACCAGCTATAACCTGCAAAATATTTGCAAAAGTTATATGCCTTTAGGCTTGATCGGTAGGCTAGTTTATTTTTTTTATTTCGGGCAGATCCGATTTTTTCATGATTATATTTTAAACTGGAATACTGTTGTATTAACTGTTTTTTTTCGATTATACACAGAGCCCAAATCGCTTATATATATATATATATTATATTATATTTTTGAAAGCCCACAAATGAAAATTTTCTATGGTTACTTAGTAAGTCTCTATAATCCTAAAAATAGTAGTTAGCAATAAATTACATATAGCTAGAGCAATACATTTGCCTACAAATAGCTAGAGCAATACACTTGCCTAAATATTATTTTAAAATCAATGAGATACAGTTTTATCATGATTTATCTACCACATTAATCTTTGTATGCTCTATTAGTACATGCTTACTTTTTTAATGGTACTCTACAAAACTGTTTGACATGATTTTCGACAAGATGGTTTGATAGGGTTGGTTGACAAACGATTTGACATGGTTAATTGGCATGTTAGTATGACGGGATGGTTTGGCTGGTTAGAATGACAGTATTGTCTTGTTTAACAACAGATTTGACAGGATCAATTGACAAGATTATTTTACAGGATTGCTTAACAAGAATGTGTGAGAGGTTTATTTGACATACTAATTTGACACGATTGTTTGACAGGATTGTAAAAAAAGATTATTTTGAGACATACAATTCGTCTGAAATAAACTCCACCTACATCAATATAAAAACATATTTCGTATTCCAATAGTCTATAGTAATTTGGCCCAATAAGAGATTAATCTGTTTAAGTCATTTATATTTTTGCAACAGTTTCACTTATCTGTATTCTCTTCTTTTTAATGCACAAATGAACGATCAAGTGAGTGATCATGAGTTCAATCATTTTACCAGAATGTTAGCGGCCGTTTTTGGCAATACCACAATAAAAACACAAGGTTCGGACCCACAGAATTCTGATGAAGCCCTTTCCATGCGGCCTTTTCATGAGTTTCAACTGTTCAGAGAAGTGGGCGGAGTAAGTATTGTGTCTTGACAATGTAAAATGACTTGACAATGTCAAATGACTTAAGTCACGTTTTGAATTGATTTGATCAGAGTAAAAAGCGTGCATTAATCGTGTGTTATTTTATATTGTGTAAGAATTTTCTAAATTCCACAGCAAACTGTTTTGGCCAAACAGGAGTGAGCCGATAAATTTCATATTTTGTTTAAATGGTATTAAACGCCATTGCTGACTATGTAATACTTTGTTTGAGTTTATTGTTTTCTTTAAAGCTATATTTTAAAGATATTACTATAGCACTATCTAATTGATATAAATAGCAGTCCTAATGCAAAATATGATACACTGAATCAAAATATTTAATTATAGAAAGAATTGAAACATTAAATACGTAATCAACAGGTCTGTATTTTCTACTTCTAGAGACTTCGGCATTTAAGTGTCTAGTAAACATGAGAAAAATATTATTTTTAATATATAAAATTAAAACTTAGTTTCTTTATGTTGTTTTTAATTTAAGTATTGTAACAGATGTTAAGATGGTGGTCGATTACCTGCCTTAACGTAATGGCGCTTTCTGAAAAATATATCTTACATATTCATAGCTGCAGTTAACTTGATAATCTCTACAGAAAATGTTCTACGCCAAGCGCTGGGATCAGAATTCATCTTTTCATGAAATTGTAAGGGTTGTTCTTGTAAACAGCAAAGCGAAGATTTACAGTCGTCATTTTCTCAGACCCTTAATGTAAAATACTTTTTTTAAAATTTTATTTTTATTATTTTATGTAAAAAAAATGATAATACAATTTTTTGGTTAGGGTTAGTTTCAGGGCTACTGTTAGTGTCAACTTAGAGTAAGTGTCAGGGCTGGAATTATGGCTAGGGTTAGTGTCAGGGTCAAGGTTAGTGTCAGGAAGGGTTAGTGTCAGGGTTAGGGCCAGTGTTAGTGTCACGGCTAGGGCTAGTTTCAGGGTTAGGATCAGGGTTAGGGTCAGGGTTATGGTTAGTGTCAGGGCTAGGGCTAGTGTCAGGGCTAGGTCTAGTGTCAGGGTTAGGGTCAGTGCTAGGGCTAATGTCTTGGTTAGTGTCAGGGTTGGGGTTAGTGTAAGGGTTAGTATCAAGGCTAGGGCTAGTGTCAGGGTTATTGCCAGGGCTAGGGCTAGTGTCAGGGTTCGTGTCAGGGCTAGGGTCAGGTTTAGATTCAAGGATAGGGCTAGTGTCAGGGTTAAAGTTTGTGTCAGGGTTAGGGTTAGTGTCAGGGATAGGGTTAGTGTCAGTATTTGGGTCAGGGTTACTGTAAGGGTTAGGACTAATGTTAGAGCTAGTGTCAGGTTTAGGGTCAGGTTTAGTGTCATGACTAGGGCTAATGTCAGGGTTACTGTCAGTGCTAGGGTTAGTGTCAGAGCTAGTGTCAGGGCTAGGGCTAGTATCAAGGCTAGGGTTAGGGTTAGTGTCAGGGATAGGGCTATTGTCATGGTTAGGGTTAGGGTAAGTGTCAGGGATAGGTTTAGTGTCAGGACTACGGTTAGTATCATGGCTAGTTTGAGGGTTAGTGTAAGGGTTAGGGTTGGTGTCAGGGCTATGCTAGTGTATTATTTCATGGCAAGTTGAAAATAATAATACGCCAATTAATCGGCGGCCTACCTTGGATGGTGTCAAGGTCATGGTGAAAACTATATCTCCCTTGGTGCCTCCATGGTTTTGGCGCTATCGGCAATGATGGGGATAAAAAAGGCAGCATAAAAACAGCCTCATCAGTGATTTATATGATCTAAAAGAGTTCATCTAATTGTTTCAGGGACAATACCATTCCATGAGTAGTTTTTAGATATGTATTCCTTACTGTGACATTTCTGATTATACCCATTTTACCGATCGAATGTCTTGAAATATTTACTTACTCTTTAAATATATGTAAGGAACAAAAAATAATAAACAAGTGCTTACTTTTCCATTCTGTAAGACAATACAATATAACCGGCTATGGTGAAGCTAAAAAAATGGAATCTCTATTAAATCACAACACTAACCCTTTGAAAAATGGGCGAAATATTTCACTGAATTGTATGGAAAGTACTTGTAATAATACATAAAATGATGAAGGGGAAAATAAGGAATATTGATAGGAGAGAGAATATATATATATATATATATATATATATATATATATATATATATATATATATATTAGGGTGCCACTCAATGCACAGGGAATTTGTTTTTTTCAATTTCATTGTCCCACCCCGCAATTTTTTTCTTTTTGTTATGTTAAGTAATTTTATCAAAGTTCATGAAGATACAGTGATATTTAGAGGTAGCTCAATGGACTCGAAATATTATATACTATGCGAAAATGACTGTATTTGACATACAAAGCAAACTGGAGGCAATTTCTGTTACTTATTTATATAATTTATGTTACTTATTTATATTTTCATATCAGTGCAATATATATTACTGCTAGTGCCACAGTGACAATGAAAGAAGTGGTTAAGTTCTGGCATAAGGTACGCATTCCAGTTCGCAAAGAATGCCACATAATTGCCAAGATAAAGGGTCTTCATTCAGCATGGATTGGAATAAGAAAAAATTTATCCCACAGAACTCAGAAGGAGAAGGAGCACCAATCTACTGAAAGTCTGACTGATGTGTTTCATGTTGCACATGCTGGAGCTTTAACTTAGATGCAGGTACCTGATGACATACGCTTTCTTGAAGCGCAAAGAGAGAAATGGAGGCATGGTTGCATGGGTCCAGTGCATATGGTGCTAACTCGGGAAGAACAAAGGTCTCATAAAGGCGCTTAGAGCAAGAATATCGTAAGGAAAAGGAGGCTGAGCGGATGCAACATGAGGCAAAGAAGATGGAGTTTAGTGCCAACAATGACAGTAACACAGAGGCTAAGAGCACCGATGGTTGCGATCCCGATGATCCCGATGAACTCCCCGAACCACCTGAAGTGTCTACTCAACCAGTGAGGATTGTCCGATCCACCAATAATGTGAATCCAGATTTGGCAGCTGCATTAGAAACAAGTAAAGTCAGTGTCAGGAACGCAGTTAATAATTCCAGCAGCAGCAGAATCACTTGGCCACAGTACTGCAGCCCTGGTGATTAACAAGGAATCAGTCAGACATATTCGACGTAAACATCGTGAAGCAGCATCTACAGAGATTCATGCATCGTTTCATCCCAACTGTCCATTAACTGCGCACTGGGATGGAAAAATGTTGCCTGAATTTACATCGAAAGAGTAGTTGATCGTCTTGCTGTTCTGGTATCCGGTGATGGAACAATGAAGTTGTTGGGAGTACTAAAATTGCTAAATGGAACTGGAGAGGTCGAGGCAACTGCCGTGTTTAATCTTATTCAAGAATGGAACATTGCTGATAAAATCAAGTTCATGTGTTCTGACACTACGGCTAGTAACACTGGCAAAAATGCAGGTGCCTGTATTCTTCTGGAGAAGAAACTTGGCAGAGAATTGATCAGCTTAGCATGCATGTTCACCATAATGGAATAAATTGTGGCAAAGGTGTTTGATTTAGTGGACCAAATATCAAGTTATTCCAGAGATTTCATGATTGTTCAGGCTCAATTGACACATCGATGAATGCAAGTGGAATTGATGTAGATTATATTGCAGTGGTTCTCAATCCAGTTTGGTATGAACTCATTCATTTCATTCAGCATCAGCTAACAGTGTTTCAGCCCAGATATTATTATCGCGAGCTTCTGCAATCGTCACTTCTTTTTCTAGGTGCAGCGTATGTTGCAGATGAAAAGATTCTGGCTCCTGGAGCTTATCACCGGGCCCGGTGATTGGCAAAACTGATTTACAGTTTAAGATGTTCATTTTGCGTTCTCAGTTCCAACTTAGTGCACGTGAATTGTCATCACTGGATCACTTCAACACCTTAATACTTAAGGTCTACCTAAATTCGTGGTTTACATCACCATGTGCTACATCTGCTCCCTGTAGAGATTTGCAGCAACTTCAACAATTGGAGAACTACAAGGAAACAAATGACACCGTTGCCAAAGCAGCAATAAAATCATTCTCTGGACACTTGAGGGAAATTTTGGTAGGTTTTGCATTTTTTGACAATGATGTTTCATCTGAAATGAAGCTAGTCATGTTTGCAGCACTTAACAAGATAACAACAGATAATCTTCGCAGAATAGCCTTCTGTCCAAAATTACAACAAAATAAACTTTCAACAACACACCAGTAAACTTTTCACAGCTTTGAACATACCAAAAGATTTTCTGACCACGAATCCAGACACATGGACCACTGATAACAACTAAATTGTTGGCCAGAAAAAAAGTTGCGAGTTTGAAAGTCATCAATGAATCAGCCGAGCGTGGAGTGGCCTGATTCAAGCATTCAATGGAGTACTAAACAATAAAGATGAACAGAAACAGTTTTTGTTACAAGTAGTAGAGAAACATCGTCGTGACTTAATTAATGCTAACAAGTCCACCCTAACTGTCCCAGCCGCAGTTAGAATATCACTACTTGGACTTGAAGACATGTATTTTGTGAATAGTGATATTTCAGTCTGAACTATGTTGAATTGACTCTTTATGTTTATTAGCTGAAGGTTCTGAAAATTACTATTCTGGTGCTATGTACAAAACAGTTGTTTGTTCTCTTTTACAGCAATAGGTGTCTTCAAATAACTTTTGATTTTTTGTGTTATAGCAGGATTGCCGATTACCGTATGTTAATGTTGCGAAACCCTGATTATTGCAAAACGTTGACACTGTTGAGCTACCAATACATATTATCAGAATACATTCTTCCTTCCTTTCTCTTTCCTTCCCTCCCTCTCTCTCTCTCCATCTCTCCCTCCCCCTGTCATCTCCCTCTATCTCCCTCACTCCTTTTCTCTCCCCCTCTCCCTCCCTCCTTCCTACCCTCCTTTTCTCTCTCTCTCTCTCCTGCCCCCTCTCTCTTTATCTCTCTCTCCCTCCGTCCCTCTCTCTCTCTTTATATATATATATATATATATATATATATATAGATAGATAGATAGATAGATAGATAAATAGATAGATAGATAGATATACATATTATTATGGCTTCTCACTTCTTCTAAAATCCTTCTTCATTCCTTTACCGTCCTCAAACTGTACAAATCAGGGAGCATGAAAAAACATCAACAATTCTTTGCAGCCCAAAGGCACGATACAGCACCAGTGCGCAAGTTCTATTCGGCTTTATTAGTAGGAAAATTTAAAAATGTAAAATGCATCATCGGGAATGACGTCACAGATGAGTTTTATTTATGGCGCCGTCGAGATTACTTTAATATAGTAAAATACTAAATACTAATAATTAGTTACAATTAAACTACCCTTCTAGATGAAACGAAACCTGTCCCATGACCTTCCCTATGTAATTATGTGTACGTGTACCAAATTTCACGTTATTTGGTTGTCTGGATCTTGAGTTATAAGGGAACAGACAGACAGACAGACAGAGAGCAAATGCGTCTTAAAAATATAGAGATATATTCCGCTAAAATTTTATTTGAATTTTTCAATTGCTTGATTAAATATTTCGTAAAGACCTCCGCTCAGCTAAATTTACTAATTATTTTCAGGCATTTTATGAGAAAATGTGCTTTTTAAATTGTCATAAATTTGAAATCCGTAGTACAGCGATGTATAACATTAAACGTTGTTTTATTTTTTTTTTTTTATTGAAATTAATTACGATAACTATGCTTATTTATCTGATCTACCGAACTATTTTTTTTGTTACATTTCGGTACGAATTTTTTTAAGCCAGTTATAATTTCGAAAAATATGTTAGAATGTAAGCCACGTATTAAAACTAAATTGAGAAAAAAATTTTTACATTTTCAATTCTCATTTGTTCGTTTGGATTTCAGAGTTCCTGCATCAACAAACGAAATGGTAATCCTTTTTTCTGGCCTTAGTTCTGATTCTATAGATAGCGAAGACCAAGAATGTTCACAGGAATACGATTCTCTACCAGCATCTGCAGGAGAATTTGATTTTATCGGCACAACAGTCAACTGCAATTTGAATAAGACTATAAGTATTTTTTTTTAAATTACTTATATATATATATATAAATATATATATATTTATATATATATATATATATATATATATATATATATATATATATATATATATATATATATTAGGGTGCCACTCAATAAACAATTGTGAGTTTTTATCCTGCCACCCCCTAAATGTGGTAGTAATATTATAAGAATAAAATTGGCAAAGTTTGAATGTTTTCTGTTAATATTTATTGGTAGCTCAACAGTGTCAAAGTGTTGCAAAAATAAGTGTTTCGCGACATTAACATACGGTAAACGGTAATCCTGCTGTAACACAAAAAAATCAAATGTAATTTGAAGACACATATTGCTGTAAAAGAGAACAAACAACTGTTTTGTAGGTAGCACCAGAATATTAACTTTCAGAACCTTCAGCCAATTAACATAAAGAGTCAATTCAACATTGTTCAGACTGAAAGATCACTATTCACTAATTACATGTCTTCAAGTCAAGTAATGATATTCTAGCTGCGACTGGGGCAGTTAGGGTGGACTTGTTAGCATTAGGAAAGTAACGAAAGTGTTTCGCTACTACTTGTAATAAAAACTGTTTCTGTTCCTCTTGATTGTTTAGTACTCCATTGAATGCTTGAATCAAGGTCACTCCACGATCGGCTGCATCATTGATGACTTTCAAACTCGCAACTTTCTTCTGGCCAACAATGTAGTTGTTATACATCTGAAATCAGAAAGTTTATTTTGTTGTAATGTTGGACAGAAGGCTATTCTGTTGTTATCGTATTAAGTGCTGTAACCATGACTAACTTCATTTCAGATGAAACATCATTGTCAAAAAATGCAAAACCTACCAAAATTTCCCTCAAATACCACAAGTGTCCAGAAAATGATTTTATTGCTGATTTGGCAACGGTGTCATTTGTTTCCTTGTAAATCTCCAATTGTTGAAGTAGCTGCAAATCTCTACGGGGAGCAGATGTAGCACATGGTGATGGAAACAAAGAATTCAGGTAGACCTTAAGTATCAAGGTGTTGAAGTGACCCAGTGATAACAATTCACGTGCAGTAAGTTGGAACTGAGAACGCCAAATGAACATCTTAAGGCTGTAAATCAATTTTTGCCTGCCACCGGGCCTGGTGATAAGCTCCAGGAGCCAGAATCTTTTCATCTGCACCACAAGCTGCACCTAGAAAAAGAAGTGACAGTTGCAGAAGCTCACAACAATCATCTCTGGGCTGAAACACTGTTAGCTGACGCTGAATGAAATGAATGAGTTCATCCCAAACTGGATTGATAAACACTGCAATTAATCGGCATCCATACCACGTGCATACATTGATGTGTCAATTGAGCCCCAATGTTCACGAAATCTCTGGAATAACTTGATATTTGGTCCACTAGATGGACCCATCAGTAAATAAAACACCTTTACAACAATGAGTTCCATTATATGGCGCCTGCACGCTAAGCTGATCAATTCTCTGCCAAGTTTCTTCTCCAGAAGAATGCTGGCACCTGCATTTATGTCAGTGTTACTAGCCGTAGTGTCGAAACACATGAACTTGATGTTATCAGCAATGTTCCATTCTTGAATAAGATTAAACACGGCAGTAGCCTCGACCTCTCCAGTTCCATTTGGCAATTTTAGTAATACCAGCAACTTCATTGTTCCATCACCGGATACCAGAACAGCAAGACGATCAATTAACTCTTTCGATGTTAATGCAGGCAACATCTTTCCATCCCAGTGCGCAGTTAATGGGCAGTTTGGATGAAACGATCATGAAGATCTGTAGCTGCTTCTTCTCGTTGTTTAAGTCGACTATGTCTGACTGATTCCATGTTAATCGCCAGGGCTGCAGTACTGTGGCCAAGTGATTCTGTTGCTGCTGGAATTATGTAATCTTCGTTCTTGTCATTGATTTTACTTCTGTAAAATGCAGATACCATACCTGGACTCACAATATTGGTGGATCGGACGATCCTCACTGGTTTAGTAGACACTTCAGGTGGTTCGGGGAGTTCATCAGGATCATCGGGATCAAAACCATCGGTGATCTTAGCCTTTGTGTCACTGTCATTGCTGGCACTAAACTCCATCTTCTATGCCTCATGTTGAATCCGCTTAGCCTCCTTTTCCTTACGATATTTTTGCTCTGAGCGCATTTTATGAGACCTTTGTTCTTTCCGAGTTAGCACCATATCCACTGGACACATGCAACCACGCCTCCCTTTATCTCTTTGTGCTTCCAGAAATTTTGTCTTCAGGTACCTGCATCTTAATTAAAGCTTCAGCATGTGAAACATCAAATAAATAAGTATAACTTTCAGTAAATTAGTGCCCCTTCTCCTTTAGTATCTTTTCTGCGGGATACGTTTTTTCTTATTTCAATCCATGCTGAATCGAGATCCTTTATCTTGGCAATTATGTGGCATTCTTTGCGAACTGGAATGCGTGCCTTATGCCAGAACTGAACAACTTCTTTCATTGTCACTGTGACACCAGCAGTAATATGTATTGCACTGACATGAAAATATAAATAAGTAACATAAATTATATAAATAAGTAACAGAAATAGCCTCCGGTTTGCTTTTGTGTGTCAAATACAGGCATTTTCGCATATAATATAAAACTTCGAGTCCTTTGGGCTACCTCTAAATATCACTGTATCTTCATGAAACTTGGTAAAATTACTTAACATAACAAAAAGAAAAAAATTACGGGTGGGACAATGAAACTTATTTTTCCCCCCTATACATTGAGTGACACCATAATATATATATATATATATATATATATATATATGTATACAGAGAGACATCACCATATTATAAAAAATGAAGTCGAATAAAAACAAGCAATTTAGCCTTTTCTGTTTCGGACAAAGGACATTTTAGAGCATTTTCGTGTACGCAGAGGCTACGGCTACGCCGGACGAAATCCGTATTTTTTTCCGGGCTACAGCCATAGATTTTTCTCCACGCGTATAGATTTTGAAAAATAGAGAGGGAAGTAATCATGTTGAATAATTGTTACAAAAATAAATAATGATTACGCCCCTTTGATTAGCTTATATTATTTATATTTAAAATATAAGCAAAAACGGTACTTTAAACGCCCCCTATTTTGGCCCTCAGAAGTCAGATCGCGAAATGGACTTTTGATATACACTTGGCAGGCCAAGACCTACAAAATGATATATACATCATGGGTCTAGGACTTATGGTTGCTGAGATAAAGTTCGCTCCTTTGTTAATATAGCTTATATAGTAAAAAACGGTATTTAATACGCCCCCTTTTTCGGCTCTAAGAGGTCAGATCGCAAAATGGACCAAAGTGTTTTCTTGGCAGGCCAAGACCTACAAAATGATATATACATCATGGGTCTAGGACTTATGGTTGTCGAGATCTAGAGTGATGACGGACAGACAGACAGACAGACAAAAATAATATTTACTTAAAAATGACTTATTTTTACAATTTTTGATGCATAAAGAAAGAATTATCAATAAAAATATTATTTATCTTTTCACATTCCAATAACTTAAAATGGATTTAGCCTAAAATATCAAATGAATTTTATTGATGATAATTGTAATATATGAATTATAATTCTTCTTTATGGCAATAATAGATGTTACTGAACTGTAATACCTTGATCATCAAATACAATGACACTGAAATAAAAATGAAGAATGTTAGAAGGTAACAGATATCTCATTAAGATACGCTTAAAACTGTAAGACAGTTCACTAAAGCGAACTGGATTTGTCTGTAAGACTGTTCGGTAAAGCCAGCTAGAATAGTCTCTAAGACTGTTAGGTAAAGCAAACTAGATTTGTCTGTAAGACTGTTAAAGCGGACTATAATTGTTTATACGACTATTTGATAAAACGATCAATATTTGATTGTAAGACTGTTCGGTATAGCAAACTAGATTTGTCTGTAGGACTGTTTGGTAAAGCGAACTAGATTTGTCAGTATGGCTGCTTGGTAAAGTTAACAAGAATTTTCTTTAAGGCTGGTAAAGCGATTTAGATTTGCCTGTGAGTTGGGGGAAAGGAAGATATTTACTATTAAGGAGGCAGCAATGGGAATCAACGGTTGGAGAAGTAATATGGAAATGTTTTTGCCTAGTTACTTACAACCCGTGACTCTCGCCATAGCTGTTAATGCAATAAAAAATGGATTTATAGCTTGATAATGAAGGAAAGTTTCAAAATTATCTGAAACATTCTCAATTAGACAGTGGTTCCTGGATTGCAGGTTTGGACGGCCTCTACAAAAGTTTTTTCTAGAACCCTTCAGACTTGACCCCAGATAGTGAAGAGACGAATGGTCTTGCGGTTTAGCGCATTATGATTTAAGGACAGATTCTGATGTAGTTAAGCATCTAAAATATTTCTTGAGATGACCTGTTTATTTCGGACACATAAGGCCGCATTAATTTATCTGGTAATTACTCAATTTTAAAATTCATTATAAACAGAGGAAATTCAAATTAATATGATTCTATAAATTTAAAGACTTTATACGGATTCAATTTGTCTTATGAGGTATTCAAGGCACTAAAGAATTAAAATACAAATCCCTTCTGACGCTTGTGATCTGACCAAGATTGGTTTCGTTGACTTTATTATTGTTGTTGTTTTTGTTCAATTTAATACTGTGAAAGATAGATCTTAAGAAAACATAAATTAAATAACCAACCGCAACAGGTTCAGTAGTATTAATAGTTGTCGTTAGTGTAGTCAATTTATGCCCCACCTTTAAGTCAATTTAACAACTGAATCTTCTAGTTTTTCCATATTACAAAGTTTTTCTTAACTTCACTTCTTGTCTGTGTGTGTGTCCGTGGAATTTTGCAATCCAGTTTTAGACCACTTTCCGATAACAAGGTAATAGACTTTATAAGAGCTTCTGATGTGTATAAAAACGAAAAACGTTGGGCGTATGTTATACAACACTAGAATTAATTTTACATACTCATAAGCATTTTGTTATGTAGACTCAGTTCTAATAAATGATCTACAATATCGTGATATTTCGAAAACCTTCTGTAATAATTCTTTTGGGATTTAATTGTTAACAGTTGATGATTCTAATACTGTAAAGCAAACATCCACATATTATTAGATTCATGCGCCCAACGTTTTCGTTTTTATAAAAATCAGAAGCTCTTATAAAGTCTATCACTATTACCTTGTTACCAATTTATTCAGAAATTATTTTCTGCTTTTTAGTACGCAAGAAAAACGTTGTTTTTTATAAAATATTTTTTTTTATAATGTATTTTTTATTTATAATTAGGAATACATTATAGATAAGAATAAAAGAGTGGAGTTTTTAGTCATTTTATTTATTCATTTAACTATTTTGTTTTTATTTCAGGTATAATTATCCTTCACAATGGTCGAATACTTTAAAAAACTTTCACTGTATTTATGAAATAAATTGATAAAGCACTAGACTTGCGTTATTGCTTTTCTCTACGTTTACAAATTGTTACATTACTTTACAGGTACGTTTAATTTATCATTTCAAATGTATCAATTAGCAGTAGGTAAAAAAAATACTTTTTTGCTCCGTTTGGAATATATGCTGCCATTTGCAGCTCTTCACATAATATGGCTGTTTACTGAGTAAACTACTGAATCAGGCGTCACATTTTGGATCACCTCATCCACAAGCACCACTTCATGCATGACCTCTTCCCCAGGTAGCACTTTCTGAATGACCTCTTCCCCAGGCAGCACTTCCTGAACGACCATTTCTTTTGGTAGCACTTTCTATATGATCTCTTCCCCGGGTAGCTCTTCCTGAATGACTTCTTCCGCAGGTAGCACTTTCTGAACGACCACTTCCTTTGGTAGCACTTTCTGTATGACATCTTCCCCAGGTAGCACTTCTTGAATGACCTCTCCACCAGGTAGCACTTCCTGAATGACCTCTTCACCAGGTAGCACTTCTTGAATGACCTCTTTTTCATGTAGAACTTCTAGGATGACCTTAAGTTAATGTTGTAATGAGGAAAAACGTAGTTCAGGTCCATCAGTTCATGTCATATGAGGAGGAAGTAGCTATTTCAGAAGGCAGCCTAAGACTATAGGGCAACTTTCCCAGCGCCATTAATAGTGAAGATATATGGTCAGATTTGAAATAATAAAATGATCTTTGTTCTATAAGCACATCATAAAACTATTTGTAAAAACTTATTAAAAGTTTGAACTCTTTATACGCGTGGTACTATATTGTGACTACTATTTTGACGTAGTCCGTTTAGAACTATATCAACATTTACCATTCCGAAGAACAAGTGTTGCGTGTTGGTTTAAGTGTCACTTCTACTGTGTATTTAGTATCATGTCTGCTACGATTCTTTCATTCTGTACCCACTCGTTCTATTATAGATATGCCTAAATACAGACGCTTTCAAACTCCGTACAGTAGTATTGATAACAGAGGCACTTGGGATCAGGGTAAATGGTAATATTTATTACAAAAACAATTTGAATTACACGCAATATAGTCCGACATAAATTTCGCTGAGTACAATAACTTCAATATAAACTGATATAATCTACTTGTGACCACTCTTGGCTCTATATACTGTCTCGAATGTCTATACGCTCTCTCACGTCACGTTTCTTCAAACTTTCCCATCATGCTTAGTGCACCCACTTGTTGGATTGGCTAGAAAAATACCCATTGCAAGGCTAGCGTCCCTTGCCACCCTCAGTTCAGTCCGGTTCTTTGTCTGTTTGTCAGGAATGTTGGTTGACGTTCTCCCTACTCTCGGAAAAAAGGCTACGTTATCATATGTTCAGTCCCTACCCTGGGTCCAGGGCCGTTTTGAGGTCATCGTAGGCAATAGGAACTTTCAAAGTCATAGGCCCTCCCCATCTTCATTTTTAATATTTTTTTCAAGAATGCACCCGCACTTCTTTGCGATTTGAAATCTAAATAAACTTTGAGGACTCATATGGGACTTTGCTAAGACAAAGAGCCGGAAAATAACATAATGTAATTTACAGATCTACAGCACTTCAGCTTGACTTGCTCATCTCACATGTTTATGTATAGTTACTTTAATACAAACATTATAAAATTTTCCTCGCATTCTGAACATATTTTCACTTTATGTTCTGGCTTTTCTACGCCCTTGAAAAGTCCTTAGGCCCTAGGCACAGTTCCTACTGTGCCTAGTTGATAAAGCGGCCCTGTCTGGGTCCCTATACATTTTACCAGCTGTACCCTCAAAGATTTAACCCTGATCTCTTGGTTTAACCCTTTAAATATTGACTTTATCCTATATTCTAACCGTGTTCTCCACAAAACATACGTCTTAGTTTGTTTAAATCAAAGCCTCTTGGCTCATCGATTACCAACGTGTGTTATTGCAAAGCCTCAGTGCTTGCAGATGTACCAAGGTGTGTTATATCAAAGCCTCTTGGCTCATCGATTACCAACGTGTGTTATTGCAAAGCCTCAGTGCTTGCAGATGTACCAAGGTGTGTTATATCAAAGCCTCTTGGCTCATCGATTACCAACGTGTGTTATTGCAAAGCCTCAGTGCTTGCAGATGTACCAAGGAGTGTTATATCAAAGCCTCTTGGCTCATCGATTACCAACGTGTGTTATTGCAAACCCTCAGTGCTTGCAGATGTACCAAGGTGTGTTAAATCAAAGCCTCTTGGCTCATCGATTACCAACGTGTGTTATTGCAAAGCCTCAGTGCTTGCAGATGTACCAAGGTGTGTTATTGCAAAGCCTCAGTGCTTGCAGATGTACCAAGGTGTGTTAAATCAAAGCCTCTTGGCTCATCGATTACCAACGTGTGTTATTGCAAAGCCTCAGTGCTTGCAGATGTACCAAGGTGTGTTATTGCAAAGCCTCAGTGCTTGCAGATGTACCAAGGTGTTATATCAAAGCCTCTTGGCTCATCGATTACCAACGTGTGTTATTGCAAAGCCTCAGTGCTTGCAGATGTACCAAGGTGTGTTATTGCAAAGCCTCAGTGCTTGCAGATGTACCAAGGTGTTATATCAAAGCCTCTTGGCTCATCGATTACCAACGTGTGTTATTGCAAAGCCTCAGTGCTTGCAGATGTACCAAGGTGTGTTATTGCAAAGCCTCAGTGCTTGCAGATGTACCAAGGTGTGTTATATCAAAGCCTCTTGGCTCATCGATTACCAACGTGTGTTATTGCAAAGCCTCAGTGCTTGCAGATGTACCAAGGTGTGTTATTGCAAAGCCTCAGTGCTTGCAGATGTACCAAGGTGTGTTATATCAAAGCCTCTTGGCTCATCGATTACCAACGTGTGTTATTGCAAAGCCTCAGTGCTTGCAGATGTACCAAGGTGTGTTATTGCAAAGCCTCAGTGCTTGCAGATGTACCAAGGTGTGTTATTGCAAAGCCTCAGTGCTTGCAGATGTACCAAGGTGTTATATCAAAGCCTCTTGGCTCATCGATTACCAACGTGTGTTATTGCAAAGCCTCAGTGCTTGCAGATGTACCAAGGTGTGTTATTGCAAAGCCTCAGTGCTTGCAGATGTACCAAGATGTTATATCAAAGCCTCTTGGCTCATCGATTACCAACGTGTGTTATTGCAAAGCCTCAGTGCTTGCAGATGTACCAAGGTGTGTTATTGCAAAGCCTCAGTGCTTGCAGATGTACCAAAGTGTTATATCAAAGCCTCTTGGCTCATCGATTACCAACGTGTGTTATTGCAAAGCCTCAGTGCTTGCAGATGTACCAAGGTGTGTTATTGCAAAGCCTCAGTGCTTGCAGATGTACCAAGGTGTTATATCAAAGCCTCTTGGCTCATCGATTACCAACGTGTGTTATTGCAAAGCCTCAGTGCTTGCAGATGTACCAAGGTGTGTTATTGCAAAGCCTCAGTGCTTGCAGATGTATCAAGGTGTGTTATATCAAAGCTTCATGGCTCGGCGATATACCGAGGTGTGCTATTTTTATCCAATCTAATTCACTTATTCCGTCACTACAACGGGTTATAACTTACTTTTTATCCGTTTGAAATGGTCACTAATTTTCTTTCTGGCTAAAGTATTAAATGTTAATTATCAAGTATTAAATTACTATTTGAATCCCACCATATAGCTTTCTCAAACATTTTCCTCAGGAAACATTGAAATAAATTTCTTGAAATGCATTTAGTCTCTCCCCCACCCCCACCCCCTCCCTTCCCTCACCGGTGAGTATCAGACCACGGCATTGCGGTAGGGTGATGTCAGAGGGGGTGGATATTTGTGTGTAGATTGTAGACATGTTTATCTATAATACAAATTTTACATCATATGTTCCGGTTTCCGTCTGTCATCGCTACTTCCGTCTGTCATCGCGACTTCCGTCTGTCATCCAACATGGCGGCATAAACAATTCAATGATGGCAGAAACATTTACTGTTTTCTTCTTAACATGCATAATCCGGCTACCAACTGGCCAGCCGAGTAAGAATAGTCTCCTACATGGCTGCCAGAATTGACATTGGACCAGCCATATGTTTAGTGCCGAAGTGACAAAACACCGCACACTAACATACGGCTGGTAAGATCATGAATGCCAAATGGCAATCACAATGCAAAACGGTTTTCGACCGCCTCAATCATTACCAAAGGGCAAGAAGCGATCTTAGGAGAAATAACACAAAATCATGCCAAAATATTTTGTGATACTCTCCGAAACAAATTTAAAACGAAAAGTGGTTCCAAAGGCCTATCTATATCTCACAGTAACATAATAAATCTATGGTGTTCAATTAGTTATTAAATGAGAAGCGATCGTAAAAGAAATATTTACAGAAATCGTTCAATTAATATTCTGTGTTATGTTCCATAACCTCAATTTTAAACCAAAATTATGGATACCTAAATATAATGTAATATTTATATTGTTTAAATTGTTATTATTTCTAAAATATGTCTATTTCTAATGTACAATTATTTCCCTTTATTACTAACCTTATATACGTCACTATTACGTCACATGAGTGAAATGAATAAGGTTTGAGTTTGAGTAGCGCCGTACACAACGTTTACAATGCAAACTAATCATTTATGATGGGGGCTTCACACAGAGGGTGTATGGAGGGGGCCCAGTTTGAGGAGGGCCCCCAAAATATTTTTTAAACTAAATATTAAGTACATTATCTCATGTCAAAATGTAGTGGCTCCCGAAGATGCATAAAATCCCTTGGTTCGGCATTGGCTTCACAGAACTATAATGTTGAAAGCTTTGATATGTCTTTCTTTTTTAAGAGGCCTAATGTTTTCTGCGTCTGCGGCCTCAACTGCATTGATGGAATACTATGTTTTTAATTGAAGGTCAGCTAAAGCTACACAACGATTCTTTCTTCTCGGGACCAAGCTTGAGAAGCGTCAAAAAATTATCTCATGCCAAAATGCAGGGGCAGCCCCCAAAGAGGCCAAGCCACCGGGCCCGTAAATCCCTAGGTTCTGCACTGCCGGGTCGGCAATCTTTCTTAGTTAATTGTACTATGCTACAATGTAAAACAGTAAATAAACCACCTGTTAAACATGTAGCGTTGTGCTTAACACAAGCACTCACTCGCGTCTCTCTTTTTTTTTTAAATACGCCATGTTGAACATCATAAAACATTAAATGAATAACTGTTTGGAAAGGAGTCCATTAAAATATTATGAAGGAATATGATTTTAAGAGTTGTTGTTTATGTCTACCCATAGTGAGGTTTATTTTTTTTGGGAGGAACTATTTAACATATGAATTTTATTTGATGTATTATTAGGTGTCCATACTCTCAAATGTATTTTGGCTACAATAATCTGTTCATGTCCTTGGAGCCACTGCAAGTATATAGACCAGAGATGAGCGGACAGCGGACGCGTCCGCTTGCGGACGCAGATCCGCAGACTTTTCAGAATTAGCGGACTGACAGCGGATGCTTCGTATGGTTAAGTTGCGGACTCGCGGACTGACGCGGATCTTCTTTAGCGTTACCATAAAAAATTTCAAGTCATTTAAACAGCTAAATTTCAGCAATGCGGACTGACTGCGGACCAATGTTGTAAGATTCTGCGGACGCGGATCATTGATAGAAATCCGCGGACGGACGCGGACGCTAAATTTCAAGATCCGCACACCTCTGATATAGACTGATTGTTAACGCGCTAAAATATATATCACCATTTTCAACTCCAACTGTGTGCCTACTCGCCAGTCCGGGTACCGGGCCTTTGATAACTAGTAATTTAAAAAAAAAATGTTTTAGAGTCTCAGAAATCTCTTTTGTCAAGGTGATTTGATCTCTTCAAACAATTTGTATTGCAGTGGGTTGGAAGAAATAAGCTGTTGGTGTTTGTTAGATAAAGACTCAAATAGTAATATTCTAGGTTATTTAATGTAGCATAAGAAATATGGTGTCGTTCCATTATGTATGCGTCTATCTAATTTTTCTTTATCTATCCATCACTATTGTAAAAACATCCGCAAACAGAATCATTACACAAATGAAGCAACAATTATGAAATCTGATTATTCTAGTTGTCGTATCTCTTCGGAAGACGAACTAATAACAACAAAATAACCGTCTATGTCTTCTCTCTCTTTATTTCTTAACTTCCGTTTTTTACACATTCATTTGGTGCGTTACAGTGCTACCAAGAATATAACTGAGTTATGACACTAGTATTTCATTACGTACAACACAGACATCATATGCAAAAGATAAGTTAGAAAAAACAAGAAAAAATTAAGCCTGTAAAAACAGGACGTTTAAGAGCATTTTCATCTATTAATAGAGAGGGAAGTAAGTCATGTTTAATAACTGTTACAAAAATAAATAATGATTACGTCCCTTTGTTTAGCTTATAATCTATATATAATATTTAAGCCTCTTATAAACCCTAAATCCCGACCCTGAAAGGTCCTATCGCGAAATAAACTTTTGATGTACACATGGCAGTCCAAGACCTACAAAATGATATATACATCATGGCTCTAGGACTTATGGTTTCTGAGATATAGGGCGCTCCTTTGTTAATATAGCTTATATAGTAAAAAACGGTACTTAATAAGTCCCCTTTTTCGGCCCTCAGAGGTCAGATCGGGAAATGGACTTTTGATGCACACATGGCAGGCCAAGACCTACCAAATGATATATACATCATGGGTCTAGGACTTATGGTTGTTCAGATCTATGGTGATGACGGACAGACAGACAGACAGACAGACAAAAAGGGGACAATAGAGCATTTTTTTTCGAAAATGCTCTAAAAACAGTGATTTAGATTTGAGGAGCCAACACAAAGAAATGTCTGTAACTGCTGATTTTTTTTTAAATTCAGGATAAAGCTATCATTAAATACAAATAAAATTGAATGTTGTAAACGAATCTGTCATAATTGTGTATCATTTTCTTTAACTATAATTTTCCGTTATATTTTGTCAAGTTTAAAAAGACAAATGTCTTTCAAAGTCTGTCAATTTTTTGTGCTTTTTGTTCTGTTCATTTTCATTTTTGATTCTGAAGAGATTTTAGAAAATTAATCAACGTAACCCTGTTGTACACAACATCAATAGTCTCTTGTAATAATCAGATTAGGCTAGATAATTTACCGTTGGCACAGAGATGGTTTTAATTATCTGGCCACTTAGCTTAGCGGAAGTGGGAATTAACAGACGATAGATTTTGGTAGAGACAAGCAGACGGACTTGATTCCTCATCTCACATCATTTATATACCATGTATGTATTCCATAAATAAGAATGAATAAATAAACATATATATATATATATATATATATATATATATATATATATATATATATATATATATACAACCAAGTCTACCCAGTGCTTTATACATGTGATTCGTCTCATACATGTGGATACTTAATAATTTAATATACACCCAAGTCAGTCAACAAGAATAACTCCGAAGAGACATAATTAATATAACACACCAGTTATATAATATACAAGCTACCAAGAAACAGAAGTACCACGAAAATAATATATATTATCTACTAATCTACAAACGTACCCATGACATCTCTTTTTATGCGACATTTTTTCTGGATCTTATCCCCATTATAAAAACGAACTTACGATAATTGTAGTGTAAACTAATAAAGAAAAATGAAATTTATGTACAAAATGTAAAATGTATAAAATTATTGTTCTGTGAATATATTAAGAACTAAATTTTTAGAAGCTATCAAATAGGTATTTTCTGTCTGTCGTCAAGTTTGTAACTCTATTTAGGACTTATAATTATTTATATAGAAAGTTCAAACTTATCAATCTTGTAGATTCTTGAGATTAGTATTTTATTTTTATTAAATTAATTTTTAAAGAGTTACTGGCCGAATTATATACATTTGAATCTTCTATTTGGATCAATGTTTTAAACAGTTTTGTCCCAGGATGTTGTGGCTGATGTTATTAGTATTTAACTGTCGCTGAGTTGTGTTTGTATTCTAAACTATCAGACTGTACATCTCTAGACCATCTAGTGCTAGGGGTAGGGTAAAAAGCTTGACAGTTACATGAGGGTCCCTGGTTCGATCTCCGGTGAGGATAAAGGGCATTTTTTTAGGTCAAGGCTAAAGCCACCGCTATATCTCTCGTGGTGCCTCCATGGCCATTGCACTATTGGCAGTGGTGGGGATGAGAGAAGTGCACCATAAAAAACGTTCCATTAGTATTTTATAGGATATAAGAGATTACATCTCATCCTTACACACAAATAAAATGCCTCGGTGAGTTTGTATGTGAGTGTGTCTTCGAGGTTGGGCATAGTCTCCATATAGCATTAATCATACTGGTCTATGCAAACTATCAGTAAGGAGGAAATACGCAATTATAAAATTATCATAATTCTACTTTCTCTCCTCACCCGTTTCCAGCCCTACTCCCGCTTGGATTAATAAAATCACCAATTTAGTACAACGCCTGTACATTTTTATATTCCCGTTGTTCACCCCAGCCTTAATACGAGTGATGGAATAGTGTTATCGGCCACCTACATTTGCATATGACCTCCACCCTCAGTTTTAGTGGTTGGTCTGTCTATAAAAGGGGTCGTCTATTATTTACCTCAACATATTTTAGCAGTATTTAGACCCACTTCTCCCCTCTTGACAACAATTGTCAAACTTTCAGTGCCCCCCCTCCACCCATTAGTAAAATTACGTCAACTATTTAAAACCCCTTCTCTTCTAAAAATAAAACTTATAAAAGTATAAATATCCCAATCCACATTTTTCTCAAACATAACGTTAATGAACGAACTTCAGACTCCGCGATCTTAATGTGATAATTGAAATCTAATTTACACAAAAACAAACTGGAACCCATCTTCAATCATCAAATAATATATACCAGTATGTGGCTCTTTAATGAGTTTTGTTTGACTATCAGGTATTCAAGTATATACCCATCAAACTATCCACAGAGCCGTAGCTAGCTATTGTGATGCCTTGTGAGGGTGTTTTCGTCCCTCCTCTCCAACCCATCGTTCTGAATAAAGTGTATAACTTTTACCTAAAGATATATAACTTTTTAAAACTATACCTTTCATGTATGTAAGATCACCTCCAACGTATATTGTCTGTTCTCTATGTTTCTTACATTTTACAGAAGTTTTGTAAACAGAACTAAAGTGCGTAAGTGTAAGCAGCTCTAAGTACTTAAGTACTAGTACTTTATATACATATCTAGCACTGTGATTTGTAGCTGATATGTGTAACTGCACAATCACCTATATGTGTACACGAAATATCACAGATGTAAATGTCTAGCTACTCAATGGCCACAATAAATTCTTAAATTTCATTGGAGATCCGGACCATAAGTGGACAAATGGAGAGTTTATGTTTTAAATGAACTAACCTCCATTAAATGTAAACGTTATCGATTTCAATAAACGGAGGCGAGTGTACTGCACATCATATCAAACCACTCAACGAGCCATACTTGTCCCGCGGGCAGTAAATCTGCTATGTCTGAAATATTGTTTTCAAAATGACTATTTAGGCCACCGTTCTAGTTCAGCAGCCTTGCAACGTTTCTGGCTATCTGGCATAGAAATCAATATTTGTACGCAATAAAATTGGCCTAAATGATTGTAAATACTTTTAGTAATAACGAAAAATATACGTGGAAAACAATTGAATAGAAACAGTGTAGTAAATGTGTTTATTTTATTACTAAATTACAAAGGTACAACTTTTTGAAGTATCGGGAATGTTCGAATGTCAATGCTAAACATTATGTGGGATAGTTGAAAGTCATATTTATCTTTCCAATATAATAATATTACATGGTTAGAGTTAGAATACTAGTATACTGTAGATACTCACGTATAAGTTGAAAAATGAATGTCTTAAAGTTCACTGAAAAAAAAACAGCGTCGACATCTGCGCGAGCAACAGTCAATACAATTAGTGGAACGACATTGTACACTTTACACCGCAAGGTAACGCGGGCTATGACGGAAACCGGAAACATCGACTCAACATTCATTTTGCTCAGCGCTTTGCATCTCTATATTAAAATGTGCATTGAATTATTTCTGTAACCACAGCATATCTATTTTTCTAATAGCATCAAGACATGAAATCTAAATTAGGCAAGTGGCTGAGTAGTTCATTGAGTAGAGTGGGTGGATCGTTCAGTTGGTAGAGTGCTTGCAATGTGTTCGTGAGGGTTGGAATGCGGTCAACCCGTGTTTATCGGATCGTGCCTAGTTCATGATGATAAAGTGCGTTAACAAATGCAGAATGAAGTGAAATTACGGTAAAAGTCCAGATGTATAATTTTGAAATTTAAAGTCATCAAGTTTTACCCTCGACTAATGCGCGGTCATGCAAATTACGTAATTTTCGGCTTAGAAATACTCTCGACTTATCTGCGAGTTCGAACTATAGGCCTACGCGAGTATGTATAGTAGCTTAAAAGGCAATAATACAATTATTAAATGAAATGTGATGCCCAAAATGAATTGTTTCGCTAGGCAATATCAGACTTGTATAGTCCTCAATAATTTGCTTTTTTTTCAAAACTGTAATAGCTAAAACTAGCTCAAAGGGAGTTAATTTATATAAATGGGTACGTTGTATACTGAACTATATGTAAAATAGGCCATTAGATGCCATCATTTTATTTCATTGATCAGATAATATATTTTATCTGTGGCGGCATGTTTGTATAATAACTACACAAACTAGTCCGATTTCTCGGCCTTGAGGCTCAGATCATAACGGCTCGTTAAAAAAGTGTTGTCCGAAGGCTTATACTATACTTCTCTGCCGTTGGTAGAAATAGATTGTGATTGATCACCTAGGACCTCTCTTATCTGAAAGTTTGATAAGGGATAACCTGCTTAGCTAGCCAGTTGAGGGGGAGGTGTACCCAAATGTCATACCTGTTAAGTAGCAGGTTTACCATTCGTCCTTGACTGATATGGAGAGAATAAATCATTGAGTTTATTTAACGAAATCCATGTCAAAAACTGCCAAACTTTTTCATACCACTCCCTCCACTACATTGTTGACGTTATGTTTCGACGACCCCAAAAGGCACCGTTCTTTGATTCAGGTAGCATTCAGAGTAGCGGTCAATAGTTGACCGGTCAGTAACACACAAGGGAGATACACAGAGAGGCAAGCACCAGAGAGGGATAGGTGCAACTTTTGAGGACACAGAAAGCTGATGAGTGAAATAACAATTTGGAGTTAGTCGTTGGATATTGAACTCCGCCAAGGACGGTCCCAAGCCCGGCTGAAAAAGGAGGAGGGTTGGGCGTGCGGCTAGCAACCCCACCCTGTTAAAAACCCCTTTGCTACAGAAACACGAACTAAAGAAAAAACAGATATTTCAGTCCTGGGAGAAGAAGGTTCTTCATCACGAAGACTCATGAAGCTTAGTTGTGGTGAAAGCCGAAAGGAAGCCACAAAGCCGACTACCCTTCTGACAACCAGGAAAACCACTATCGGCACATGGAATGTCAGGACCATGTATGAGTCAGGAAAGATGGCTCAGATAGCAGCAGAGATGGAGAGAAACAAACTGACCATTTTAGGCATTAGCGAGACCAGGTGGACAAAAGCTGGACAGAGACGACTGTTATCAGGGGAGATGCTGCTGTACTCCGGACACGAAGAGAATGATGCACCACACACACAGGGAGTTGGCCTCATGCTGTCCAAGAAAGCACAGGGGGCACTGATTGGATGGGAAGCACACGGTCCGAGGATCATTACTGCCTCCTTCCGTACCAAGAAGAAGATCAAAACTAATATAGTCCAGTGTTATGCACCAACAAACGACAGTGATGAAGACGACAAAGACCAGTTCTACAGCAGAATACAGAAGATACTTGAGACCTTCCCTGGAAAAGATGTAACCATCCTCATTGGAGATTTCAATGCAAAGATTGGGTCCGAAAACACAGGTTATGAACAAGTCATGGTCACACATGCTCTGGGAACGATGAACGAGAATGGGGAGAGATTTGCAGACCTGTGTGCACTCAATAACATGGTCATTGGAGGGAGCATATTTCCCCATAAAAGAATCCACAAGAATACATGGATATCCCCGGATAAAGTGACATAGAATCAGATAGACCATTTTTGCATTAACAGGAAATTTAGAAGATCCCTACAAGATGTAAAAGTGAGAAGAGGTGCGGATGTAGCGTCTGATCACCATCTGGTTGAAGCGAAATTGAAACTAAAGCTGAAGAGATATGAGACAAGCACGGCAGACAGAAGAGTAATGTACAACATTAACCTTCTGAAAGATCCTAAGATAAAAGAACAGTTCAACTTGGTGCTGAAGAACAAATATGAAGTGCTCCATGAACTGGTGGAAGAGGAGTACAGTGTATCAAATGAGTGGCAGAAAGTGAAAGAGTCATTAAGATCAGCATGCCAAGAGGTACTGGGACCAATGAAACACCATCAAAAAGCGTGGATCACAACTGATACCCTGAATAAGATAGAGGACAGGAGGAAGAAGAAAGCAACAGTCAACAACAGTAAAACGAGATCAGCTAAAGGCAAAGCTCAAGAAGAATACATGGAAGCACACAACAAAGTGAAAAGAAGTATTAGGAAGGACAAGAAAGACTATGTGGATGGATTGGCAGCTGAAGCAGAACAGGCAGCTTACAGTGGTAACATGAAAATGTTATATGACATAACAAAGAGACTTTCAGGGAAGACCAACAAACAAGAAAGACCTGCCAAAGACAAGCAAGGGAAAGCTATTAATGAATTAGATCAGCAGTTGAATAGATGGGCTGAGCACTTTGAGGAACTCCTGAACAGACCAGCACCACTGAACCCCCCTGTCATTGAACCAGCCATAGCAGATCTGCCAATCAACTGTGACAAGCCAACCAAAGAGGAGATCAGAAAAGCCATCACTCTGATAAAAAATGGGAAAGCAGCTGGACCAGATGACATCCCAGCAGAGGCACTAAAGGCAGACCTCAATACGACAGTGGAGATGTTGTACCCACTCTTTGAAAGGATATGGGAGGAAGAAGACGTACCAACAAACTGGAAGGAAGGATATCTCATCAAGCTTCACAAAAAAGGTGACCTTAGCGACTGCAACAACTACAGGGGCATCACATTGCTATCAGTGTCAGGCAAAGTCTTCAACCGAGTCCTTTTGGAGAGGATAAAAGACACAGTCGACCCACAGCTGAGAGACGAACAGGCAGGTTTCCGTCAAAATAGGTCATGCACAGACCAGATCGCAACGCTCCGCATCATAGTTGAGCAGTCCCTGAAGTGGAACTCGCCGCTATACATCAACTTTATTGACTTTGAGAAAGCGTTCGACAGTGTAGATCAAGAAATCCTCTGGAAACTTCTTCGACATTATGGTGTCCCCTTAAAAATAGTTAAACTGATCGAGAAATCATATGAGGGTATGTCCTGCAGAGTTATCCATGGAGGGCAGCTAACAGACAGCTTCCAGGTACGAACAGGAGTCAGACAAGGATGCTTGCTTTCCCCATTCCTTTTCCTACTGGCTATAGACTGAATTATGAAGAAATCCACCAGGGAAAGAAGAAATGGAATCCAATGGACTTTGCTAAAACAGCTGGACGACCTGGACTTTGCAGATGACCTTGCTCTCCTTACACATAGCATCGACAGATGCAAGAGAAAACAAATCTTGTGAATGCCACTGCAAAGGAGGTCGGCCTTAGCATACACACATCTAAAACCAAGATCCTGAAAATTAACTCCACCAGCACAAATGCAGTGACCCTAAACGGAAGTAAACTGGAGGAAGTAGAGTCCTTTACTTATCTGGGTAGCATCATAGATCAGCAGGGTGGAACAGATGCAGATGTCAAAGCAAGGATCGGAAAAGCAAGAGCCGCCTTTATCCAGCTCAAGAACATCTGGAATTCCAAAGAGCTGTCTCTGAACACCAAAATTCGCCTGTTCAATACCAATGTAAAGTCAGTGCTATTATATGGAGCTGAGACCTGGAGGATTACGAAGACCACCACTAAGAGAGTCCAGGTCTTTATCAACAGCTGCCTTAGGAAAGTTCTCCAAATACGATGGCCTGACACCATCACCAATGCCAGCCTCTTAGAACGAACCGGCCAAGCTTCAATAGAAGAGGAGATCAGGAAGAGAAGGTGGGGATGGATAGGCCACACATTACGAAAGCCGGCAAGCAACATCACTGGGCAAGCATTGAGTTGGAATCCTCAAGGAAAAAGAAAGAGAGGTCGGCCTAGAAACACCTGGAGGCGAGAATTTGAAGCGGACATCACCAGGATGGGGTTCAGCTGGAAGCAGCTGGAGAGAATGGCTCAGGATAGAAGTAGCTGGAGAACTTTAGTTGGTGGCCCATACCCCGATAGGAGTGACGGGCAATGATGATGATGATGATGATGTTGGATATTGACACGTCGTCATAATACTTTAAACTTGTGCAACTAGATCAGTTATATGAACAATACACTCTGATTTCGGCTGGACTATTATAACCTGTACTATGTACTAATTGTAGACTGTGAATATTTATTGAATAATTCATCTAACGAACCCACGAGTACTTGAGTGCCTACCTAGAGAGTGAAAGTCGCAATTATATATGTCTTTATTTCAATCCCTATTCTTGGGTAATGTTTTAGTTTATGTAATTGATACATACATTAATTTAATAATATTTCGTTGCATTCGTTTTCATTTGTTATTGTTTATTTATTTTAAAAAATAAAGCCGTTCAATTCAGTAATTAGGAAGTTGATACTTAATTTAAAATACGTGAGGAGGTGGAGGGGGAGAGAAAAAAAAAGAGAGATAGCGCAAAAAAAACAACAAAGTATAGGTGGGTTTTGACGGGGGAGGGGGGAGAATTATTGTATACTCGTGCAGGTTTCATAATTAAACATGTTGGACAATGTAGACACTTTTTTTTAGAAAGTTTTATGTCACTCTGTTAAACAAAAAAAATGCTTTAGAAATACTGTTTTATGGCTTCTTCCCAGTTTAAATGAGTCTGAAATCTTTATTTAGACAGGTATAATACGATCAGGACCTGTACGTCTCTTGTATTTACCTCCACACGCCTAGTTTTAATGGAACGAAAACAAAACAATTTATTCTAGTCCTGCTCGCTTTTCTATTGTACCAGCTGAATGTTGTAAGTTGTATGTTGTATTTGTGCTGCAGCAAATATTGGGTTGACATCACCTGGTCAAAGTGACATGTGAACTGCTAAAACGTTCAACTGTTATTTGTTTTCTTGCGTTGTTGTTTTTTTTTTCTTATGCTGCCATTTTGATCTTTTGGTTAAACAATCAAGAAGTGAATTTTATTGTTGTGAACTTCGTGTCCCCTAACCAGGACAGGAGAAAACCTGTGGGGTTGGGGGGGGGGAGCTGAGTGGCCGGAAAAACCTATGGTGTGGGGAGGGGGGGAGGGATAAGAGAGACATAGAGGGCGGTAATGAAGTAAGAGTTTAATAATGGCTAATGTACCAGCCATCTGTGGGGATGGGGTGGGGCGGGGGCGACGGATACCAGATATTGTGGGTTAAAGGTCAACACCAGCTTGGTCGTGGGGGTTACAGTCCGGGTAGTGGGAATAGGAGCTACAGGGCTTGGTAGTGGGCGTCAAAGGGCGACATTGGCTTGGAAGTGGGCGTAGAGAGGTCGTAGAAGGGCAATAGGGACTTGGTAGTGGGCGTTAGTTGGCGATATAAGTCTGGTAGTGTGCGATTTAGAGCGAAATGGGCTTGGTAGTTGGCGTATAAGAGCGTTAGGGAGCTGGAGTGGGCGGTATGAGTCTAATAGTGTGCGTTATAGGGCGACATGGGCTATGTAGTGGGCGTTAAAGTGCGACATGGGCTTGGTAGTTGCAATATTGGGCGACATGGTTTTGGTATTGGGCGTAGAAGGGCGTTAGGGACCTAATAATGGACGTTAGAGTGCGGTGTGAGTCTGGTAGTGTGCGATATACGGCGAACGGAATTGGGCGTTTAAGTGCGTCATGAGCTTGGTAGTGGGCATAGAAGGGCGTTATGGACTGGGTAGTGGGCTATAGAGGGCTACAAGGACTTGGTTGTGGGTGCTGAAAAAAATGACCTCCATGCAAAAAAAAAATAATAATGAAAAACTCGAGAAAAAAAAATTACAGAGTGTCAGGCCTTCGGTAACTTTATTCTTAAAATTTTACCACATTATTATTTTGCTTGTTAATGATAGGGTTGCTAAGACACTGATCTTCTGAGAGGTTGGAACAACTTTGTGTAGGGATTTACTTTCTACATAAAAAAAATAAAAAGATTAAATCAAAACAAGTAATTATAAAAGATAAGAAAAACAAAACAATGTTGTCTGAATATTCAATAACAGCTTTTAAAATCGTTGTTCATGCTTGAGAATTTATAAAACTGTTATCTATGTGAAGAATTAAGTCGGGTCATCTGCAACTCATTCCACCCTCTTCACGTGCCAATTCAATATATTGAAGTTTAGATGATGAAATTATCTGGAAGTCATTATAGTAAAAGCCCTCTCTCATTTAATTTCGCCACTCCCCCAAGCTATATTGGGACAATTATTTTATGGCACACAGCTGCGCGAATAGGGGGAGGCATGTATATATATATATATATATATATATACTAGTTAAAAAGCCTGCTGAAGCTGGATGTGCTAACAGAGATATAATAATAAACCCTTGTTGTGTTTAGATTTTCAGTTTTGGAATTCCCCAGACTATTTTAGCCGAGGAAGAGTTAGCTTCCCTTTCCCGCATAAATAAAACATCCCAGCTCTCACCCCTTCCCCCGCTTGTAGTTACGTAGTTGACCCCATTAACCTAAAATTTTGGAATTCCCCAGACTATTTTTAGTTGGAATCCACACGGTCTACTGCCCGTACGTTCAACTACGTTAGAAGATTATGTATTAGTTATGGACTGGGGGGAAGGGGTCCGACGTTTTTCTCACACAACACAATTTTGGTCAGTTTGACATTAAAAACATCTGGCAACACTATTAATGTTCTATTCAACACAGTGCTCGATTTACCGCCGGGGACTGTCATCTCCGGCTCTGCTTTAGCTAATGCCATCCCTTCTGGGGATGACATTTATCCCCGGCTCTGCGGAATTTTTTTTCTTCCCCAGCACTGATTTTTTTTTTAAGTCGAGCGAGTACTGGTAAATTTTAAAGTTAAACTTCATAATTTTGTAATGCGTTTCTATCTACCGAATCAATAGAAATAAACGTACAGTAAAAGTTCGAAGTATTTTTTTTTTGTAATCTTTGGTTCTAATTGTATGTTCAATTTTAATTCGTCGCTAGTAAGTCGTAAGGCGCAAGTTACTAATCGAAAAATTGTATGTTTTTTATAAAAATCCAGACAAATAACCGGGTAATATTTTTATTTTATAATTTTAAATTAAGTTGCTAAAGATTCGTCTTGCAAAAACGTTAACCCAAATAAAGTTGTCTTTTACAAGCAAACAAGTGTATTTCAAGGAGTCAAATCTCAAAAAAGATTACCTTTATACTACGTCTACTGCGTGTAAGTCATTAGTTACAATATATCCGTAGTAATGATTTGTTATTACAAGTTTAGATTATCCGACTTTAATAAGTTTAATTTTAAGTTGAAATCAAAATACCTAAGTAGCTGGATGTATTGATAAAATAATATTTTATTCTGCATTTCATAATTTGTTTAAATAATTGAAATAATTATGAGTAATGGAATATTTATTTTTAACAAACAGAGAATAAATGAACATTTTGCATTTAAAAAAAAAATCATTGCTTGTCCTATTAATGTGCAGCTTCAAATTTGTTTGAACCAACGTGAACTATGTAAATTAAGACACATTTTTTCCCCAGTTTTTTCTATGAAAAAAAACTAGTTACTTGTTGGCCCATGGATTGTAAATTGAATATCCCCGGCACTGAGAATTGACATCCCCGGTTCTGGTTTAGCTTTTTTCATCCCCGCCGGGGGTGACATTTATCCCCGGCTCTGCAGAAAATTTTGTTCATCCCCGGCACTGTTTTTTTCTTAAATCGAGCACTGATTCCACACAGTTCTACCCATAACTGAGTGATTTTTTTTTAAACATACTTCAAGTCATTAATTACCTGCACTCGATTTTGACAGCATTAGTTAATGGAAGCATCCTATTAAAACAGAGACCCAAGAAGTCATCAGAGTCCAGTGAGAAAACGCACACACCGGCAAACCCACTTTTTTTGGCATAATTCACCTTGCAAAGAAAATGACTAGAATGTTAATACTTTGAATGGTTAGCAATGCATACCACAGTTTATAAATTAAACAAAAAAAAACTAGTTTTATAAAAACTCATGATCATTCCTTGTTAGATTATCGCGTTGTTCCCCTTTTGTATGTTAGGTGATTGTGACCTGGATTTTTGTAAGCTCCGGCATGCAATTAATACGAGGGATGAGATAGTGTCATTTACATGTGCTTTGGCTGGAAATCACCAATCACGCAACAGCCTTCACCTTTGGTTTGGCGGGAATCTATCACGTTATAGCATTGACCTATAGTTTGGCGGTAAGCTGCCCACGAAATTATGTGGGCAGGGACGATGGCGCGATTAGTAGGTTCCCTAGTAGTAAAAATAGTTCAAAGGAGAAGGAGCTACGGAAAAAGTAGTTTGGGATTTCAGAAAGCTCAGAAAGAGTTAAGACATAGTAGACAGAGATTGATGTATTTATTGATGTTATAGTACGACGATGTTTTATGTTGATCATATCTAGTGGATTCTTAAACATTCCATTTTCTTTAAAAAAAAAAAAAAATAATTGTATTATACATTATTTAGTTTAATTAACGAAGACAGTCAGGTACTTTAAAGTTATTTTGTAAAAATAAATATATAAAATGTCTTCCTTCTCAGTTAAAATTATCATTATGATAAATTGTCCGGAACAGCCATTGGTTCATGGGTACGCGCATGCATGAAATTGACCATCCAGGTGTGTTCTTCCATGAAGGTGTCCAAGGAAAGAGAGGAAGTGATATGAAGGAACGGTGCTCCAACCTGTTTCATGAGCTCTACACATTCACCTAAGGTGGGGGAGGGGGGTCGAATTCGAAAGTCCCTATCCCCCACGGGCCCAAACTTGAGGGGGGGGAGAAATAGTTTATATTAAATGTTAATTACATTATCTCATGTCATGGTGTCAAATGTTGAAATTCAGGCGCCTACAAAGAAGCCAGCCCCCCCCCGGGCCTCCAAATCCCCAACATTAGCACTGCACCTCCATTTAAGGGGGCCGTCATCGCATGAGCAAACTACGTCTCGTGGGTCAAATATGGCCTGCCAAAATGTTTAATCCGACCCAGCACTCGTTAAAATGTGAAGTACTTGCCAACTCTCTTGTCCAGCCCCCATCGGTCAATTTAGTTATTTAATGCGGCCCATGAGAAAAAAAAAGGTTTAAAACATGATAACTTTATTCTCTACCTTCAGTTTTAGACTATCCTCGTTCTCGTACATCAGGGCGTCACCTTTTGACTCCGCGTAAGGAACTTTTCCAACATTATCATATTTCTTGACCATTTTATCCAATGACAAACATACCTATTCAGAGAAAAAAAAAATATAGATGTTGTCATAATTGGCCAACTTTTTTTTTTAAATCTGGCCAACTTTTCTGTCTTTTAAATTTGGCCAAATTTTCTGTCTTTTAAATTTGGCCAACATTTTAGTCTTTTGCAATTGGCCAACTTTTCTGTCTTTTAAATTTGGCCAACTTTTCTGTCTTTTACATTTGGCCAACTTTTTTTTTTAAATATCTGGTAAAAAAATGTAATTTTTATTGTTTGGTACCTATAAACCACCAATAGGTTGGATTTGTTGTGTACTTATTTGTGCCTTCACATGGTTTATACCAGTGTTTCCCAAACTTTCGACGTCTGTGTACCCCTTTAATTTTTGATTTTATTATCTTTTTTTATTTTTCGTAATACCGCGTACTCCTAGAAACAAACAAAAAAATAATTGCATATTGTTTTTACGATTATGGTTTTCCCAAATTTCATTGTTTTCTCTTTAGCTGTGGATGTTCTCAGCCCGTTGCAGTGCGTAAGTAAGTAAATTTCCCTTAGCCCTAACGGGCCATCGGGGCAGATGAACTGTAGAATGCATCTGTTTCTATAACATCGACATATATTGTGGGTTGTGTGGTTAGCACAACGCCCAGCCGCCTTTACTTCCCCAACTTAAAGTCAGGTACCCATTTAAAGCTGGGTGGAATTGTGGGACGACTATGAAACAAATTTCACCTGGAAAAATTCACATGGTCCTCACCGAGGATCGAACCCATGACTCTCAAGTCAACAGTCGAGTATCTACACCACTCGGCCATCCGTCCCATGTTCATGGTTTCCCCTAATTTCATTGTTTTCTCCTATGCCGTGGATGTTATCAGCCCATTGCAGTGTACCCGCTTCAAACACCCGGGAGATAGTGCACCACACTTTGGGAAGCACTCGTCTATACAATTAATTAACATTTTCGCGTTCTCCGCAGATACCCAAATCGAGAAGTCTCCTGGACATTATGTTCATGCTATGGCCTACTCTACTCCATACGATCTAATAAAACTAGCCATCCCGCGTCGTACATACGCAGCCTTATCAATCAATATAATTACTGTAATTATTTTCTTTGAAATAAGAAATCACACAAAATAATAGGCTGATATATTCGGAGAAAATATATTGTATGGAAAGTTGAACTTTGACCTATCATGGGCAAACTTTATTGTCACTATCTGGTACCTTCCAGCGACTTTCTTTTTTTTTTTGTTTTATTGTTTACATTTTCCTTCAGTTTCTAACAAGCACATTTCAGGGGGTGTGTTAATTTGCATTGCTTTTTATTTTTGGTTTGCAACAATTCGCTTTGTGTACCCACCAGGCTTACGGATCCGCCAATTTTTTTTTCGGCTCCGGCTCCGGATCTCACAAGTTTGACGGCTCAGGCTCCGGCTCCCTATTGAGATAGTATCAGCCCCCTAGCCCCCTCTGGCTACGGGCCTGGACCCGGATACCAATAAACTCCGATTTTTATTCGGACCCCGTCCCAATAAAGTCTGATTGTTATTCGGACCCGTGGCAAATATGCACTTAGCTTAGCTATACATAAACTTTATTATTGTTTTGTGTTTATTTTTTTTTTATAATTGTTTGAATTGTATGATTTAATCGTTATTCAGTGTCTAGGGTTCTACTAAGCGGACTCTGTATTATTATTTTTTCGGTTTCCGTCTAATAAAGTTTAAATATAGCTAAGCTTAGTGCATATTTGCCACGGGTCCGAATAACAATCGAATTTTATTGGGACCCGGGTCCGAATAGCCACAGCCTTATAAATTTATATGCTCTATTTCAGATATTCTGTTTATAATAAAATTGTTAAATACAGAAATCTACCATTTTGTTTTTAGTCTATTATAAATTCGCGGTCAAATAATACACGAAATGACGCGTTCTATTTGTCGTCGTAGTAAAAATTTATTTTTAAATTATTGATACAATTATTCTATGAAATAAAACTGTTTTAACTTTATATATTACAAAAAACATTGAAAAATTTCGAAGGGTAAACAAGATTTAAAACGAACACAAAACGATTCCCCATTAAAGATTTCTTGTGGTGAAGTGCGTGTTACTGTTGTGGCATTCGTAAAACATGACAACATTTCAAATTGTAGGAGGCAAACAATCAAACAAATTTGTAATTTTAAAGCTAAAAAAAAAATTCTGCTGTAAAAAAAAAAAACATTTGGGAGCAGTGGAGACGCCAGATCTTTTCGGCTCCGGCTCCGGCTCCAGCAAAAAGTAGCGGCTCCCGGCTCCTCGGCTCCGGCTCCGCAAGCCTGGTACCCACTTTAAACAACACGCTTGCTGTGATCCATCTTGACTCACTTTAAACAACACCCTTGCTGTGATCCAGCTCCGCTGACGCGCGTTATCAACGTATCGGCAATTCCACAATCTATAAATTGTCCTGCGTCTCGAAGTTGTAATATATATATAGAGAGAGATAATAGCGATTTTGGGTTCTGCGTTAAATCGAAAGTAAAGAATTAATACAAGAGTATTCCAGTTTAAAATACAATCATGAAAAATCAGATCTGCCCGAAACCAAAAAAAAAATAATCTAGCCTACCGATCAAGCCTGAGGAAATATAACTCTATGCAAAGGTTTTGCAGGATATACAGCTAGTTAATGAATATTACTGACTTTGTTCTAATGACACAATTTACATAGGCCAAAACGATGACCAATTCATGATGAGACATAAAGGAGATATTAGAAAACCGAGATATGAATATTTACCAAAAAAAAAACCCCACTTTGCAAGGGTGTCCAAGGTAAACTAATCATCGAGATTAAAACAAATGAGATAGTTATATTTCTAACACACACGCCCAAATGTATTAAATGTAAACTGAGAAAAATAAGTAAACTTACGTCGAGAAAATCCATGGATCCGTCACGAAAATATCCAAATTTGATATGCATATTATATAAGAAATAGCTTGCCTTTGTTGTCAAGCTTAAAATCAATTTTGTTTTGGCAGCTCCTTTTGATATAACGTACCTGGCATAAAAGTCCTATAGATAAAAATTAAACAAAATACCAGGTTTTCTCTCTTCTTGACATGAAAAGGTTGTGACGAACACCTAAGCGTAAAAAAGGGCCCCCATAACAAACACAAAAAACAACAATTTGAATCCATTTTTTCCCGCATTGAAACGGTACAAACTAAAATAGGGTCATAATTATAACTGGGTCATATTTTAAAAAGACTCAAAGATTAACCTCTTGTAACGAAACAAAACAAACCTTCCAGCTCCCCCCCCCCCCACACATCCTAATTTTATTAAACAAACGTGTATTCGGGTCAAATAGAGGATTGCTGTGGCAGCCAGAAAAAAAATTAAAGTTACATTAGTCCTACTGGCAATCAGCACAGATGAAGTGTAGAGTTCATCTGTTTCTATAACCTCGGCATATGTAGGGATTGTGTTGTTAGCACAACGCCCAGCCGCATCTACTTCCCCAACTTAAGTCAGGTACCGATTTAAAGCAGGGTGGATTTGTGGGACGACTTTGCACCAAATAACGCCTGACTAATTCCATGGTTCTCACCGAGGATCGAACCCATGGTTCTCAGGTCGACAGTCGAGCATCTATACTGCTTGGCCATCCGTCCCATGGCAGCCAGAAAATATGTTTTACATTTATTAGAACCATTAAGCTTCAACGCCTCCCCCCCTGTAGATGTCAGTAAGTACGTTGTGGGCAAGCGTGCAAGTAGTTAGACAAATAGGTTGGTGGTTAATGAGGAAGGTAGGTAGGTATGTGGGTTGGTATGTGTGCTGAAAGACAGTTAAGTAGGTATGTGGGCTGGTATGTATGCTGAAAGACAGGTAGGTATTTTGGTTGGTATGTGTGCTGAAAGACAAGTAGGTATGTGGGTTGTTATGCATGCTGAAAGACAGGTAGGTATTGGGTTGGTATTATGCTGAAAGACAGGTAGATATGTTGGTTGTTATTATGCTGAAAGACAGGTAGGTATGTGGGCTGGAATGTATGCTGAAAGACAGGTATGTGTGTGGGTTGTTATGTATGCTGAAAGACAGGTAGGTATACGATTTAGACAGAGTAGGGGACGGGTGGTCGAGCGGTGAAGCGCTCGGCTGTCGACTTGAAGATACCTGGTTCGATCCTCTGTGAGGACCAAGGAAATTTTTCAGGTCCCCATGGTCATTGCACTATCCCAATTAGATGGGCAATCACCTACAACGATTAGGTAGACAAAATGTTGGTGGCTAGTGAGGTTAGCATGAAACTTTGTAGGTAGAATTTGTTTTCTTCGGTCTGTATCATTCCTCTGTAGCAATCCATTTATTGTATCTTAAAAAAATAAGACAAATACTGATTTGTATTATAATGAATGAAATTTATTATCAAAGCTTGACATTTCCCGACCCTTCCACTGTATAAAACATGATATCGGTCCCTAAGTAATTCTCTTCAATTGAGGTCCCCCCTCTAGGCCGCCCACTTCAGTGGTCTTAAGCTTTTACCATAAAGCTGTGCCATACATATGCCACTGTAATTTACTCTTAAAAATGTTGTGTATAATTATTCTTTGTATGACTTACAACACTGTGTATGTCTGTGCTATTTTTCCCATATAGCGGCGACATGTGCACGTACTCTAGAAGCACGTCAAATTCGTTGACAAAAGAGCTCTCTAAAATTATATAGTCTGCATACCTGAAATACAGTATAAAGCAAATAGGCTTTGGGGGTGTTGGAGATTTCGTCCACCAGTAACAGCATCCCAAATTTCATGGAATACGCCATCGAACAACCAAATAATGACAGCAATATATGTGCACTTTGCGCTGTACGGTAAAGCAATTATGTACAAAATCAGAAGTTAAGTTAACTATTTGAAACGACATTTTTTTTTAAAGTAAAATGTATACGCTTCCCAGTTGTTACCGTTCTTAAATTAAAACTGATGGCCAGAAACATGTTTTTCTAGGATATTCTGTTATCATCAAAGTTTTTTTGAATATGGCAAAATTTTTAACTCTCGCTCAGCAGACTTTATTTTCCTTGGGACTAATTTAACAATCTTTGTGTTATTTGCTCGGCCGAAGGGCCAGTTTCAGATTCCAGGCCGAGGGCCGAAATATGGGCTATTGGTCTAACTGCAATACTCACGAGATATCTGCACATCTTTAAATGGCACTATACCGTCAAATGAGAATTATGAAGCTATATGTCCAAAAACGAAAATTTTTAATCTGAAGCTACAATATTTTACTTTGTCGTTGTAGGCTCCATCTCCTTTATTTTTGGTATATATAGTGTCAAAATTGAGTTCAATACATAACAGTTGTTTTCCGTTCAATATGTTCAAAGTACACAAACGTGAACTTTAAATTTCATTTTAATCAAAATCAATTTTTGTGGACATAGAGCCCCATAATTCTCAGCTGACGATATGTAGATATCATTATCCGATATCGGTATTTTTAAAATGATTGTAGTAATTTTGTTAGATTAAGGTCATTATTATAACAATTCAACGCCATTGGTTTGATAAGTAACTCGGTTTCGTAAATTTTAACATCATTTTTATAACCCATTCAATGCCATGTGTTTTATAAATCGCTTGGTTTTGTATATTTAACAACAATTTTATAACCCATTCAATGCCATGGGTTTTTATAAGACGCTTGGTTTCGTATATTTTACAACAATTTTATAACCCATTCAATGCCATGGGTTTTATAAGTCGCTTGGTTTCGAATATTTAAGATCTATTTTATAACCCATTCAATGCAATGGGTTTTATAAGTCGCTTGGTTTCGTATATTTAACATCAATTTTATAACCCATTCAATGCCATGGGTTTTATAAGTCGCTTGGTTTCGTATATTTAACATCAATTTTATAGCCCATTCAATGCCATGGTTTTGATAAATTGCCTCTTTTCGTTTTTTTTTTTTGTTTTTTTTTTAATTATTATTTACTATGGTACAAAAGTTTAAATTACAAACCAATAAAATACGTTATATGGTGTCATCTTAGTTATAACAAATGTATCAGTTTAGCTTTAGCCACGATTAATATTTTCTCAAATCGAATATAGCTGTTGCATTTTGTCGGATAAGAATTATCTAAGCAAGGTATTCAATGGACCCAAGTGTTTTGAAATAAACGAGAATAGCGGCATTGTTGTGTGTAGTTAATTTAAATTCGGTCGTATTAACACAGATTACGTTTCATTTAGTTTAAATACATGTCTAATAATAAAAAATATTGCAATATGTATGTATGTATATATATATATATATATATATATATATATATATATATATATATATATATATATATATATTAGGATGGTCCAAAATAAAGAGGGTTTTTTTTTTATTTTCTTTGATTTACCACAAAAAAAGTACCCAGAAATATAAAATTTCATAATTTTCAGATGAAATTTAGAGGTTGCACAAGCACTCTGCTAATTTAGGTATGTTCTCCATTTACAACATTTTATCCCGAATATTGATGAACCTGAATAAAGTCAATTGTCAACTATCTATTACATTTTGTTGAACAACGGCTTCAAACAGTAATAACCAATGTGATAATACCAAACGGAAGACAAGATTACAATGTGACATATGGTTGATTATTCCTGTGCGTGATACGTTTGTGCAAACTACAAGGCTTACAACAATTCTTGAGACATCATCAGTGTTTTTCGACCATCATAGAGAAAACAATAACACTCTTAAAGACAGTGCTAGAATAACTGTAAAGGGAAATTCTTACTATCTGGCAGAAAGCTGCAATTCCAACAGCTTACAGCTACCACATAGAAAATCGTCTTTTAAAAGGCCATCAGCAGTGGCAGTGTTTGAGTTAAGCAAAGAATCGAAATTCAGAGAAGCAGATTTCAAATGAAATTGCATTTTCTTCAAAAATTGATAAACTGCTTGACATCACCCATCAGAGTGCTGAAAAACTAACGGAACAAACAAAAGATTTAGAATTTCTTCGTGACTTCTGAAGGATATAGAAAAATATAACTCCATTAATTCAGTTATTGGACAAGCAGTCGACATTTATGGTATGTAAGTGAAATTACAGTGGGCCTCTTTTTTTTTTTTTTTTTTGATGAAAATATTGATCCCAAGCAAAACGTTCAGATGCTTAAAAATATGCAATAAATACAAATCGAGCTCGGCGTCTTGATTCAAATGGAATCCATGCAGACCAGCCCATCAGTTTCCTTGTTAAAAACAATAAAAAGGCATTTTTCTCCATTCTTGGTTTGCCACGTTCATTTCTGAAGATGTCCCATGAAACATTGAGCAGCAACAATGAATGCAAACATGGAGAAAAGGTTGTAACCAATTTGAAAGTTGTTAATGACACAGCCGAAAGACGAGAGAAAGTGATTCATGATTTCAATGAAGTTTTATGCAGAAAAGAAGGCCAGAAGCAATTCTTACTTCAGGTGGTGCAAGAACACCGACGATTATATCCGGATGCAAAGAAGAAAGAAGACCACAGTGGTTACTGGACTAGCAAACAGCAGTCAGTGAATATGACTTCCATAAATAATAAAAACTTTGCTTTGTTGCATTCTATTATTTTATTTGTTTTTAGGTTATTTTTTCATGGTTAACACTAAACAATTAACATTATCCATTAAATTACTATTTAACACCAAATCAATGTTTTCGTTGCCCTTGTGCAACCCCTAAATATTTCACGATTGTATTCATTTCTTTCAGAAAACTTTTTTTTTTCTGGCAGAACACAATGCAGGTCTTAAAATGTTGTATATATATATATATATATATATATATATATATATATATATATATATATATATGAGAGAGAGAAAGAGAGAGAGAGAGAGAGAGAGAGAGAGAGAGAGAGAGTGAGAGAGAGAGAGAGAATGAAAGATAGAAAAAGAGAGAGAGAGTGAGAAAGAGAGAGAGAGAAAGATCGTTCTGACGATGTTCTAATTAAAATAGTGTTTAATAAAACCAAATGGCTGTTCATTAGGGTGGAGTGAAAATGACCGAAATTTTTTTTTTTACTTGGTAGAATTTGAATAGTTATTAAAACTTGCTCTGTGGTCCAAGGAACTACTTCGTAAAAAATAAATTAATTCAAGTAATGTCTTGAGGTTCCGCAAACAACTTCAAAATCTAACCATTTATAAGATACCGATAATGTCAGAACGAGGCGTGAGTGTTGCCGCTCATAACTCTTAGAGAAAAATGTATTGATGTTTTTATGCTATATACAAAGCACACAGGAACAAAGATTTATAAATTTGTATCAAGTATTGGACTAACAATTTATACAATTTATATATAACTGATGTTATATATATTTAAACTTTTAGTCATTTAATTATGAATGATTATGCTAACTATATTCAATAATCACAGCACCATTGTATAGCTATAAAATGGTCATATGTTTATTGAATATATTTAGCATAATCATTTTTAATAAAACAACTACATGTTTAAATATAAATAACATTTATTTATATAAATTGTATACGTTGTTAGTCCAATACTTTATACCAATATATAGATCTTTGTTCGTTTGTGCTTTGTATATAGCATAAAAACATCAATAAATGTTTCTCTAAGAGTTATGACAGGCAACCCTCACGCCTTGTCCCTGGATAATGCTATCCGGTGTTATTTTCATTACAAGGCATTGACAAGTTTTTGTTGCCACTATTACGTTATCTTTACTTCTTTAAAGTAAAAGATATTTATTAGTTTGCTTTTCTACGCATTTACTCGCAGTACTTCCTGTTTAATTTAAATACACAGTGTTTATTGCATACATAATTTTGCAAAACATTTTATTCTTGCATACTCGCGTTATGTAGCACTGTTAATGATAACCAATTAGTCCGTTACGATACTTCATTTATAAAAGGTAATATATAGATGGACCTACCAATGGTCCAAAAGGATTTTCTAGTCCATTCGGAAAGTAACTGATAAATTGTGAGAAGCTTCCCGTCGTTGACTACATACAAATAAACTGTGTTCTACCGTCGAGTTTAAATTACGTCAACTTAAGTACAGATCAGAAATACCTGTTCGACTTGTGTACTGCTGTAAGTGTTGGCGTTTGTCCTGTCGACCATTCACTTCACAATCCTGGTCTTATCAACAATTCAAGGTGGTTAACAATAGCCAATCGTATACTACGTCTGTATGTTGCCAAAAGAAGCCCGTTGGAAGTACTGAAGACGATTGTTACCTTCATCGTAGCAGTTTATGCACCAGCATGGTTTGAAATAAATAATACTCCTTCATGTAAAGACGGCGCTCGACATGCCCACAATATGATACTAAAATCACGCTACCTCACAGACGAGATGAAGAAAGTTGTTGACCAGGTAATTCAACTCAACGCATTCTTCAGTCATCCAGAAAATATGTTGCTTGCGATACCTACCGACGAAGGAGCAGATATACGCAAGTTAGCTATGCGACGAATAATGAAATACAGACGGCAGAAACGTACGAGTTCAATTAGATCTTTCTGTGTGCTAGTAATGAGCTTTGAGGCTTCTAGCTACCTAGACATAATCGATTGGCAGAAAATTCCGATCACAGAGCCTCCGATCGTAATGGACGTTTATGACGATACCATGATCCGGGAAGAAGATACACCAAGGCTGGATTTTGCCTGCAATCCTTGTCACACCCAGTCAGTAGAAATATCAAGCTAGTTACAGAAGCTTTCAAAGTGGAGTGCGGTCCAGAAAAACGCGAGGATTCATAATAGCACGCTTGGATTCGAGATAAAACAAGCCAAAACCGGACACAAAAGCCCAACACCATTTGTAGCTATAAAAACATGTTGGACAGTTTGCATGTGTTTTCCCTTCAAATATATGGTTATTTTTACTTGTAACATTTGTATAGACCGTTAAAAAGGTACACCAAAACATGAATATGTTGTATATATAAAACTTGTTTATCGAAATATGCCTATACTTTAGGTCAACTGCGAAACCTCAAGATATGCTTTAAATTGCCTAATTTTTGCCACATTACTAACTGCATGCATTAGCAAGTTTTTATAGCTATCCAAACAAGATATTAAAAAAAAAGTTTTTTTCACTCCACCCTACTGTGCATCCCTGCAACATTGTTCTGTTCGTGAATATCCGCCATTTGAATTTTTGCATGTAGTTTTTTTTTTAATATCCGTACTAAAGACTAAGTTTTCGTATTTTGAAGTATGTTTCTTTTAATTCATATTGATGACATACTAGTTTATGCCCCGTGGCGTGACCATTTTACAGGAGGGGCCAGGCATTCTACAGCGGGGGCCAAGCAATAGCAGGGGGGGGGGCAGGTAATATATTTTACTAGGTAGAACAAATAAGCAGAGGGGGCAGACAAAAAGCAGGGGGGGGGCGGCCTCCTTGCCCGCCCGCACGCTAAGGGCCTGACTAGTTTATATAGGTTCGCCATGTCCGCTTATGTCACGTCTGCTATTCCATCCATCTCATTACACCGTATAGTTGACAATCTGCTACGAACTAGTCACGAAGGTGTTAAATTTAATGTTCTGACCTCGACATTCCGGGTATGTCATAATCTTTATCTAGCGATTGCTTCACACATGGGAGCACGACTGTGACTTGCAAGGTCGTCTTTCCCGGAGATGGCTTCTCTGCTTTGAAAGCTGACATCATTTCCTGTTTGTTTGTTGTTTTATTTTAAGAGGTAAACTTTAGTTAGGTAGGCAGGTAGGTGGATGATTTAATAAGGTTGATGACAGGTAAAGATGAAGGTCAGTAGGTTGTTAGATTTGGCAATCAGGTTTAGAAAGACAATCACGCAAAACGATTAGGCGAGCAGGTAGGTGCATGGGCAGGCAAGCGTGTATGTAGTTAGACATGTAGTTTGGAGGCTTAAGAGGAAGATAGGTAGACATGCTGACAGACAGAGACATATGCTGACATACAGGTAGGTATGAGACAGTAATTATGCTGACAGACGGGTATATGTGATGACAGAAGGTAGGTTTGCTGACCGTAGGTTAAAGAGGTAGATAGGTATGTAAGCTGACAGACAGGTAGGTATGCTGACCGTAGGTTAAAGAGGTAGATAGGTATGTAAGCTGACAGACAGGTATATGTGATGACAGAAGGTAGGTATGCTGACCGTAGGTTAAAGAGGTAGATAGGTATGTAAGCTGACAGACAGGTAGGTCACAAGGGTAGTCGCATGGCACTTAAACAATTACGTAAAACGATTTGATAAATTAGTTGGTAGACAGGTAAGTAGATTAGTTAAACGCTTGACGTGCTGTACCTGAAGTAAGAGAACAAACTTGCTTTTATCTGGCTGGGACCTCTTTGCTTCATACACTGTAATATAAAGCACCACCCCGTCAAAGTTATGCTTGCGTAAAAAATTGATGGTATCCTGGATATACTGTTTTCTTGATGTCGCATTTTTGTACATGATAAAGAAAAAGTCATCGTACACTTTGTTCTCCAGAAAAAACCATGTTTTCAACGATGGGTTCCTCTTCTTGAGCGAATTTAGTCTGGAAAACCTACACAGATACACCCGAACATGTGTATATTTATAATGATATATTATACTAAAAAATGCATTTTGCTTATTCATAATTTTATTGTTAAATTTGAATCAATCGATACAATTAGAAAATATTAGATTGTTTTAACGTATTTCATTGATTTAAAATGGAATGATTTTGATAAATACTTAGAATTATACTGCACATAGTAAAGTTCGTCTAACCCAATTGGGCCGTCGGGGCAGATGAAGTGTAAAATTCATCTGTGTCTATAACCTCGGCAAATGAAGGGATTGCGTGGTTAGCATATTAACGAATGTAGTGGCTCGAATTAAAGAATTTAGTGGCTCATATTAAGGAATGTAGTGGTTCATATAAGGTGTAGAGGGGCTCAAATAAAGATATAGAGTGGCTAATATTAAGGAATGTAGTGGTTCATATTAAGGAATGTACTGGCTCATATTAAGGAATGTAGTAGCTCATATAATGATATAGATTGACTCTTTTTAAGGATATGTGCGGTTGACCTTTGGTAATCTGTGGGATTAGGAAAGAACACAAAGGAACCGATGAAATAACCCAACATTCACCGGGGATGGAAACCAGAAACCCTCAGTTCGTCAGTCGATAGATCTGTGCGTTCCTCTTTGGTAATAGAAAAAAAAAATTATCAATCTTTTGAAATCAAATTACAGTTTCACAGTAAATGGAGTGAGCGAGCTGTTCGGAAGGACAGTTCTCACGTTGAAGTCATAATCGTGGTACATTAAATGGGTGCAGAGAAATGGGTCTATGACCTCTGGAATCAATTGTCCTGTCTCCCCAGTTTTACAAACTAATATGTTGCACTGACCTGTGAAATATATATTGTGAAACAATTCAAAACATTATTTTTAAAAAAAAAAGTAATATGAAACATAATATATATATATATATATATATATATATATATATATATATATAAGCGATTTGGGCTCTGCGTTAAATCGAAAGTAAAGAATTAATACAACAGTAATCCCAGTTTAAAATACAATCATGAAAAAAATCGTATATGTCGGAAACCAAAAAATAACCTAGATTACCAATCAAGCCTGAGGGGATATAATTCTATGCAAAGGTATTGCAGGGTACAGCAAGCAAAATATAAATAGACTAGCAGTTGCCCGTTGTATTCGCATCTAAAGGATTTATCTCAATAAAATGTTTAATATGAGAATACGGTGTTTACGGAGGTCGTTTATATATAGAACGGCTTCCCCTCTGGGACGGACGACAAGACAGCTACTTTATTAGTACGATAATTTTTAAAATCTTGAAAAAAAAAATAACAACTAAAAAGTAAACAAAATTATTTATTATAACATAATTTTTTTATGAATTATGTGTGTGTGCGTGTGTGTGTGCAACACCTTACCATTAATGATGTTTACATGGGTGAACAGTATGCAGACAATAGCCAATAGTCTCATCTGAAATACGAGTAGTAAAAAAGTTACTAAGCTTTAAAAGCTGTATTATGCACATGAGATTTGTCTTTTTGATTATTTAAAGTGTTCACGAATAGAAACAATACACATTTCATAATTTGACACCTAATTCTACTTACATTTAGTTTCGTATAAACATAGAACAACTTCAACGTAAAATCTTGCACTCCAAGTGTTAGTTTCGATGATCTTACCAGTTTTTTTTTTTTTGTTTATTTCAAGTTTTTCACAATAAAATTGAACACTCAGGTGATAAGGTTAACCCCTAGCATTAACTCGTCAAAGCTTAATATATTTTAAACAACTTTAATTAGTCGTTTAATTGAATTGCCAACGACTTGGGCATGTCCATAAATTATATTTCACAAATACACTAATGAAAGAATAAGCCATCAACATTATAAGTAGGGAGCGACCGATAATCGGATCGGTATCGGACCGATATTGGCCCTATCGGTTAATATCGGAACGGCCGATTTTTGTAGGGAGTGACCGATAATCGAACCGATATTGGCACTATGGGTTAACTATCAGACCGGCCGATTTTTGGCTGCCAATACATTGTTTTTTTTTTCACAAATCTAGTAACTCTAAACTGGTTTTGGTTTACAGAGTTAAAGTTTACTTACATACTTCCAGTTAACTGTTCACCTAAGTGAAGTGATTTACTGATATAATTAAGTTTTTTTTAATTTTTCAAACTTTTATAAAAAATCTGCTACAAGTAAATTCAGAAAAAATTACAAAGATTAACGAAGAAAATTATATTAATGTCATCACAACTTTCACAAGTTAGTGAAGTTACAAATAAAAATTAATACATTTTTACTTTTTTAGTTTGACATTAATTATTTACAACTTTATCTTACTTTTTTGTTTGTGTACAAGTAAAAAGTAAAAACAACAAATTGTTTGTTATAAGTTTAATTTTAAACAATAAGCATTCAGATTTCAGAGAATGCATGCGTGGTTTGTGTTTCTGACTTCGGTCTTCCGGTCTGTCTTTTCAAATATTTTGTTCTTCTAATCTTTTTCATCCGCAAGACACCCTTTCATTAATAGCAAAATACCGGTATTGGCAAAAATGCTGGGGAAAAATATCGGTATCAGACTATCGGTAAAAAAGTCATATCTGTCGCTCCCTAATTGTAAGTACAGTGGAGACAGAGTGGTTCGTTTAGCGATTCATAAGGCCGTATGTTGGTTTTAGTGTGGCTCAGCGGGGTAATAGAGGGTGTTGGGCCACCCCTGGCATAGTGTTGGGCCACCCCTGGCAAAGTGTTGGGTCACCCCTGGCATAGTGTTGGGCCACCTCTCGAACAGTGTTGGACCACCTCTCGAACAGTGTTGGACCACCCCTGGCATATTGTTGGGCCACCCCTGGCATAGTGTTGGGGCACCCCTGATATTGTTTCGGGCCAGGTCAAGCACAAAACTTGCTCCATCCCCTGTAAAGTGTTGGGTAACCCCTGGCTTAGCGTTGGGCCACTGCTAATATCATTACTGGAGGGCAGAGCAAAAAAGTTCATCTCAATCTGATAATTTTCTTTTGCTTCAAACCAAACTTGATCTAAAGAAGGTGTGTTATTTACGATCAGCAATTTCCACCTCAGACACAGCTCTGCGGTGACCTATCTACGAGTTTAACCTGACAGGTATTAAATACACTTCATTAATGGCCTTAGTAAACAAACATAGGAGGTGGTATGGTGGTGATGGGCGGGGGAGGGGTGGGGCGGGTTGAGGCTGTAATAAATTTAACAAATATGTATTCGATAAGGGACTGTGCACATATCGATTAGGGGACTGCACATATCAATTAGGGACAGTGCACAAATCGATGAGGGGAGGTGCACATATCGATTAGGGACTGTGAACAAATACATTAGGGACAGTGCACATATCGATTAGGGACTGTGAACAAATACATTAGGGACAGTGCACATATCGGTTAGGGACTGTGCACATATCGGTTAGGGACTGTGCACATATGAATTAGGGGACGTGCACATATCTATTAGGGACAGTGCACATATTGATTATGGACAGTGCACATATCAGGTAGGGACTGTGCACATATTGGTTAGGGACAGTGCACATATCACTTAGGGGACGTGCACATATCGATTAGGGACAGTGCACATTTCGATAAGAAGATTGTGCACATATTTATTAAGGACAGTGCATATATCTATTAGGGACAGTGCACATATCGATTAGGGGCTGTGCAGATGTCGGGTAGGGAATGTGGACATATTGGTTAGAGAATGTGGAAATATTGGTTAGGGACAGTGCACATATCTAATAGGGGACGTGCACATATCTATTAGGAGGCGTGCACGTATCAATTTGGGGACGTGCACATATTGGTTAGGGACAGTGCACATATCGGTTAGGGACTGTGCACATATCGGCTAGGGACTGTGCACATATCTGTTAGGGAAAGTGCACATATTGATTAGGGGACGTGCACATATCGATTAGGGACAGTATACATATCGATTAGGGGACGCGCATATATCGATTAGGGACAGTGTACATATCGAATAGGGACAGATCACATATCGATTAGGGACATTTTCTCCATTTTTTACTATTAGTATGGGAAAATTTTGAAAACGATTTGTCATGCAATTTTTAGAGAAAGATTTACTTAAAATTTCGCATATATGTTCTTGCTCCATGACAATGCATGTTTCAATAATTAATTTCGCAGTTAATTTATTATTGTTTTTCTTTTAATATGAGTCAAAAGAAGTATTATAGCTAATTAAGTAATATAACCGTGTAAACTATCATGAACGAAACTAACAAATGTGTTACGTCCCATGTATCAACACTATTTCATATTTTCAGATTGAGATATAAGCAAGCACGTACACTGACGTACAATGATGCACATGAGTTATTCGCGAAATAAAAAAAAAGTAAATAATTAGAAACCGGTTAGTTTTAAAAGATCTAAAGACCAATCTTAACATTGGGCCCTTGCCAGATGCGTCCCTTGGGTGGGAGGAGGGGGTCTCAATTCGAAAGTCTCCCACGGGCCCCAGCTTAAGGGGGAGCCAAAATAGTTTTTTACATTTCATATGAAGTAAATTATTGCATGTCATGGTGTCGAATATCAAAATGTAGGGGCCCCCAAAGAGGCCCCCGAATCCCTAGGTTCGACACTGGCCCGTGCTTTTGATTTTGCGTACATTAAAACTATATCAAAGCTTCTCTTCCCCACCCCCAACCCCGCCCCCCACCCACATTCTTAGCCAACCATGTTTGTCAAATTTAGGAACCCTATTCGGTCCGCGTTTCAAAAAAGTTTGCCCACCTTTGGCATATAGTGATCACGGTTTCTCTCTTGGTTGAACAAACTAATAAAATCAAGAGAGGTAACTCTGGTCAAGAGCAAGTTTACCGGGGGGGGGGTGAAAAAAAATTCTATTTTTACCACTCTATTTCGTATTAAACACAATACAGTCAATTCCTCTTAATTGGGACACATCGGACCGAGGCTTTTTGTCCCGATTAAGCGGCTGTCCCAATTAAACATACAAATTTACTATTTGCTTCTTGGTTTGATTTCTTTGTGATTTGTCCCGAATAAGCGGCTGTCCCAACTAAGCGGTGTCCCAATTAAGCGGAATCCACTGTACATGAATTGTGGTCACTTGGTTTCACAGCGCCATTCAGAACCGTTCCTATGTCGTTGGGGGCCTTAGTCAAAGGAACATCTTAGCGCCCTTGGGAAAAAGGGATTTTGGGGGGGGGGGTCCTGAAATAAGGTAACTCTCCTATGCAAAGAAAAACAACGTAAACGCCCATTTAAAAAAAAAAAAGAAAGATAACCAACATTTAGCCCGCGGTCACCTAATGTGCTCATGGTCCCATTCCTGTCTGGCAAAATATAAGTGCCGACAAGATCTTTTATAGGTGAGACTTAATCAGCCGCCTATCTATTAGAACAGCTCTTACAGTACACTCCTGGATATACGTCCCTATCCGTAACGCGATTCTCCCTCTCTCCTCCCTCACTTATCACTTTCTTTCTCCTTCCTCTCTCTCCCCCATTTCATCCCTTACTCTCTCTTTCCTCCCTCTCATCCCTTTCTCTCTCCTCCTTCTCTCTCTCTCCTTCCTCTCTCTCCTTCCTCTCTCTCCTCCCGCCCTCTCCTTCCTCCCTCTCATCCCTTTCTCTCTCCTCCTTCTCTCTCTCTCTCCTCCCTCTCTCTCCTCCCTCTCTCTCCTTCCGCCCTCTCCTTCCTCCCTCTCATCCCTTTCTATCTCCTCCTTCTCTTTCTCCTCCCTCATGTCATGGTGCCCAATGTCAAAATGCAGGGACACCCCAAAAAAAAAAAGCCATGAATAGCTACAAAGGGGCCACCACTCTACACTGCCGGCCTCATCATCTCTACTCTGCTGTCCTTACGTTTCACAGTTTATGTTTTCCATGGTAAATTTATAAGGTTCACTGGTCTAAGGGAATTCCCTGTTCATCGCACACTACCGAGGGCAGGGAAGAGCTCAGTGCCGTAGCAAGGGGGGGGGTGAAGGCAAGGGGTGCATCATGCACCGGGCGCTGCTCACAAAAAGGGCGCCAAATGGTACATTTTACACATAATATTATTTTATGGTTTTCGAATGAAGTGGTGTGGGGGGAGGGTATTGTGCCCCGGTCGCAAGTTAAGCTTGCTACGCCACTGAGAGAGTTATAACAATATATACCAACATGTCATTACAAATGTCAGTGTGTTTATCACATGTATAAGTCAATAAAATATTTCAACTTCTACTGAAGTGATGTAGCATATGGTCAGCAAATTGGAACAGTTCACAGTTTATGTAACTTTTTTTTTCAGAGGGAAAAGAGTGTGTGTGTGTGTGTGTGTGTGTGTGTGTGTGTGTGTGTGTGTGTGTGTGTGTGTGTGTGTGTGTGTATGGGTGTCCTGTTTTTTTTTTTTGTGTTCTGATTTAAAAAAAAAAACAAAAAAAAAACTTTAAATATTATTAACTGCAATGCACAAAATACTTAATATAAATAAAAATAACAAAAAAATCCAAAATAAACGGTTATTTTCTTTTTAAAGTGTATTAAAGAAACTATAAAGTCGAAAGTTCGAGGATAAAAAAGAATGTATAAAAATATTATAACAGGGGCTAAAAGTGAGAACGAAAGACGATTTCAATTCGTTCATACGGCAGAAATGTGATTTTTATTACGAGAAAAAAAAGAAATAGCCAACAAAAAAAAAAACATTTCTGATATAAAGCATTTCTTAAATGGTTCTTTATAAAAATGATTCTTGCACTTTTTATTATACATTCACTTCACTTAGTTGCTGTCAAGTTGGATTAAATCAACCAACTCATTTGATAACATTTAACTGATGAATTCTAATAGAAATAGTTTGATAGTGTTCGTAAAATTCTCGTTAAACTTAAAGCATTTGCAAAAATTTTACGAGGAGAATATTACTTCTGCAAAGTTATAATTTTTTTTTTAAAAAAAGGAGTCAGAAATATTACGAAACGAAAATTGTTACGAGCTAAACCATTTTCGGAAGCATTTTTAATTTGTCTTCATACATGTGATGATTTCCAACATAGCCACAACAACATACTATCAAAGGCGTACCTAAGGTGGGGGAAAAGGGTTCCAAATTCGAAAGTCCCCCCCAAGCCACAACTTAAGGGGGCCCCATAAAATTGTTTCTTTTTTACATTAAGTACATTACCTCTTGTTATGGTGTCGAATCTTAAATACAGGGGCCCCGAAAGAGGTCAAGTCCCGGGCTCCCCCGAATCACTAGGTTCTGCCCTTAACAACAACAAAACAATAATTTAATTGTTTGCTAGAGATATCTTCTCCGTAAGGAAACGCCCAAAGAGGCAGTCTACGTCGTATGAAAACGGATGGTCGTGCGTTAAAGCGCTCCACTGTGGACCTGAGTGTCCCTGGTTCAATCTCCGGTGAGGACCAATGGATATTTCAGGTCTTGTTGAAAAGTTCCCCCTATATTTACCGTGGTGCCTCTGTGGCGATCCTCTATGGCGGGGGATGAAAGAAGTGTGCACGGTAAAAGAACGGTACCGTTAGTTGTTTATAGGATCTGAGAGATTTCAACTCATCCTTACAGTGAAATCACACGCCTCTTGTGAAAAGGAAATTTAAATTACTCCATTGCATTATACGATTGCATTAAAGCTTCAAGATAATATAACTGTATTTTTAATTCTTATTATGCTAATATCTATGTATCAGTGTTTAATTTTTATGTTGTCTTTGATAGAAATTTGTATTTATTTATTTATTTAAAGTATTTTTGATGGTAAAAACTCAATTAAAATTTAATTTAAAATTAATTCATTCTTTTTTTTTTAATTCTTAACAAATTTGGGTCAAAATAATTTTAATAACTAATTAAGGGATATAGCCGTGTTTAACTAATAGGAACTGTACTATTAAATGGGTCACTTCCCTTTCATCAATAATAATACATGTACAATTGTACATGTTTCAGATTGAGATCTATGCTAGCACGTGTTTACCTCGTTCTGGAAGGTCTAAGCAGCGGTGCACGCGCGTGAATTGCAAAATGTACAGTCTATCTGAGTAATTCTATTATTTCTCTTCATTGTTTTGTGTATTACACATAATGAAAACTAAGCGAGGAAGTACTATACCAAAGCAAAAGTTCGTTTTAAATCTTGTTTACCCTCCGACATTTTTTCAATGGCATGTTATTTTGTTATATATAAAGTTAAAACAGTTTTATTTCATAGAATAATTGTATCAATAATTTAAAAATAAATTTGTACTACGACGACAAATAGAACGCGTCATTTCGTCACAATTTCGTGTATTATTTGACCGCAAATTTATAATAGACTAGAAACAAAATGGTCGCTTTCTGTATTTAACAATTTTATTATAAACAGAATATCTGAAATAGAGTAGATACATTTATAAGGCTGTGGCTATTCGGACCCGGGTCCCAATAAAATCCGATTGTTATTCGGACCCGTGGCAAATATGCACTAAGCTTATCTATATTTAAACTTTATTAGACGTAACCCGACACCTAACTTTATTAGACGTAACCTAGACACTGAGTAACGATTAAATCATACAATTCAAACAATTATAAAAAAAAAAAACAATAATAAAGATTATGTATCGCTAAGCTAAGTGCATATTTGCCACGGGTCCGAATAACAATCAGATTTTATTGGGATGGGATCCGAATAAAAATCGCAGTTTATTGGTACCCGGGTCCAGACCCGTAGCCAGAGGGGGGCTAGGGGGATGAGCCCCCACCCTTGTGCATGATTTGAGCTTTTTGACAAAATTTTAATAATAACAGCTATAAAACATCAATCATTTTGTTCAATTTCGTTTTAGGGCCCGGACTGAGCTGGCCAATCAACTTTTTAAAATATTAATATCAGCACGGGGTCCCGTGTCACCCCAGCTCAGGGACCCGAAATTTCTATCGGTGGGCCTGTTCGCAACCTTGTAATAGTTTTATATATTCATATCTTCTTAGGACAACTACAACTTAAATAAGTTAATAAAATAGTATTGACTTCTGACTTCACTTTTATACATATGTATAATAAAATAGTAAAGTACAAACTCCTTGATTTCTGAGTGATGTTATTTAATTTGCAAATTTACATTTTTAGCAGAATTAATTTTATTTTAAATTGAATAATAGCGACTGGTCAATTTGTAGTTGATAGATCTGTTCTTTGTTTTCAATATTTTATAAGAAATATCACACAAATAGCTAAGCTATATTCGTGCATCTTTGTCGTTCTTCCCGGGTTGTACGATAAACCAACAGTATAATAATATAAATCAGGTATCTATTATGTAACCATTGTGTAGTAGAACAAATGGTCAATACATTTATAACAGGAATCAGAAATTGCTCAGCCTTAATAAATGTTTATCATTAAAACTCTTTACTATTTACATTATTTTTAACAAAACTGCAACATGCAATGCATTATTAAAACGTAGTTAAAATTATATATTTCTAATTAATAGCTAAACAATCGGTACTAAAATGCACCATTCCAGATAAGGAACTGCAAAAAATCTCTTGGGGTGGGGACTCACTGAGATCCCCTCCCCAAACCCCTCCTATCCGTTCGCAAGCTTTCGGCGCTTCGCACCTCCATCATCGCCCCCCCCCGAACATTTCTTCTACCCCACCAGGGGCGGATTTAGGGGGAGGGGCCGGGGGCATCCCCCCCCCCCCGGTTATCGCAAGTTTCGGTAAGACATCATTAAATTATCGATATATGTTTTGTTCAAAGACCAATTTTCAACAATGAAAACAGTTTCACCCCCGAGGTCAAATTTTTGCCCCCCCAACCCCCGTCGAAGTTGTCTAGATCCGCCCCTGTACCCCAGGGTCAGTTCTTCGGCACATCCCCCCCCCCCGCCGAAAAAAATTCTTCCCCTCCCCGAAAATCAATTTGTATTGAGACTAATGAACAAAAATGAACAAAAATGAATTTCAGAGCAAACAACAAGAAAATAAATTAAAAAAATAATAATGCAGTAAAGTTTAATTGTCTAATAAATAAATAAAATAACTAACTTCGGTAACAGTCACTCAACATAATGTACCCGAGTGTAAGATAAAACCCACAGCGGACAAAAGCCCCACGGACAAAACCCCAATCGGACAAAACCCCCACTGACAAAACCCCCAGCGGACAAAACCACCAGCGGACAAAACCACCAGCGTATAAAACCCCCGAAATATTAAGATTGAATATAAGCCAATGTTACTAATATTTCTATGTATACGAGGTTGACCATGGGTTAAGGAAAACGTTTGTCGATATAAGAGATACCAAGTTTGTCTACACAGTCTATCATTAGGCATGTTTCTATGCTGTTTTACCTAAATAAAGGATTGGCTTTCGACCACTGTGGTTCTTATGCTGTTTGTTTTACTGTCTGCTATAAAATATTTGTCTTTTTTTACCTTGTAATATAAGCTGCCTGTTGATGTAATATTAACAAGAGATTGACTTATGACCACTGTAGCTCGACGGGCTAATGCAGCTTATTGGGGTACTTTGAAAAAGAAATTCCCTTAAAATACATAGTTTTATATATATATATATATTCATCCAGGTATTATATATTACATTTTTTAATAAAAATGACGGCCTAATAATAGATTTTTATAATAAAAATAGGCGAGAGGTCCAGTGGTGGTTTTGTAATCCTGGGGTTTTGTCCGCTGGGGTTTTGTCCGTGGGGGTTTTGTACGCTGGGGGTTTTATCCCCAGACACGGTTCATCAACATGATGTACCCACAGACACGGTTCATCAACATGATGTACCCACATACAAGGTTCATCAACATAATGTACCCACATACAAGGTTCATCAACATGATGTACCCACAGACACGGTTCATTAACATGATGTACCCACAGACACGGTTCATCAACATGATGTACCCACAGACACGGTTCATCAACATGATGTACCCACAGACACGGTTCATCAACATGATGTACCCACAGACACGGTTCATCAACATGATGTACCCACAGACACGGTTCGTTAACATGATGTACCCACAGACACGGTTCATCAACATAATGTACCCACAGTCAATGATAATCATTTCAAACTGCTCTGGCTTCTCCTGAAAAAATAAACTTTAAACCCTTTGTGACATCAACAAATACAAATAATATCTATGTAACACTGTTTATTTCCACACTATACTTTTAAATGAATTACTCCAGAGATTAAATAACTGCAGGGTTTATATTGCTCGCATTATCTGTTACAACCAAAATAGGGTGTAGCCCACGATGAGCTGTTCGAACATACAAACAGATCATACCTGGCTCTTCAGCTCCAATTTGTACGTGTCAAGCCTAGACAATAGTAGGTCCTAGACAATAGTAGATCCTAGACAATAGTAGGTCCTAGACAATAGTAGGTCCTAGACAATAGTAGGTCCATGTATATGAATAGTCAATGTCGTTAGCCTTACCAACACCTGGGATTATGTCGTCTATAGGTGTGTCATGTCTGGTACTCATGGTTGCCTTATCTAATCTCTGGTGTTAACGGTCACTTTTTTTGTTTTAATTTATAGTTAGTTTATGTAATAAGTTCAGGCCTTTTGCATTGAGTTTTTGTCTATTTCAGCTGGTACAGGTCTGTATGGGCGGGGACTGGCGGGGATGGGGTAAATTTGGACGGGAGTGGGTAGGGGTTGGTGAATCTATGCAGTGACGGGTGGGGTTGGTGAATCTATGCAGTGACGGGTGGGGTTGGTGAATCTATGCAGTGACGGGTGGGGTTGGTGAATCTATGCAATGACGGGTGGGGTTGGTGAATCTATGCAGTGACGGGTGGGGTTGGTGAATCTATGCAGTGACGGGTGGGGTTGGTGAATCTATGCAGTGACGGGTGGGGTTGGTGAATCTATGCAGTGACGGGTGGGGTTGGTGAATCTATGCAGTGACGGGTGGGGTTGGTGAATATATGCAGTGACGGGTGGGGTTGGTGAATCTATGCAGTGACGGGTGGGGTTGGTGAATCTATGCAGTGACGGGTGGGGTTGGTGAATCTATGCAGTGACGGGTAGGGGGTTGGTGAATCTATGCAGTGACGGGTGGGGTTGGTGAATCTATGCAGTGACGGGTAGGGGTTGGTGAATCTATGCAGTGACGGGTGGGGTAGGTGAATCTATTCAGTGACGGGTGGGGTTGGTGAACCTATGCAGTGACGGGTGGGGTTGGTGAATCTATGCAGTGACGGGTGGGGTTGGTGAATCTATGCAGTGACGGGTGGGGTTGGTGAATCTATGCAGTGACGGGTGGGGTTGGTGAATCTATGCAGTGACGGGTGGGGTTGGTGAATCTATGCAGTGACGGGTTGGGGTTGGTGAATCTATGCAGTGACGGGGTGGGGTTGGTGAATCTATGCAGTGACGGGTGGGGTCGGTGAATCTATGCAGTGACGGGTGGGGTCGGTGAATCTATGCAGTGACGGGTGGGGTCGGTGAATCTATGCAGTGACGGGTGGGGTCGGTGAATCTATGCAGTGACGGGTGGGGTCGGTGAATCTATGCAGTGACGGGTGGGGTCGGTGAATCTATGCAGTGACGGGTGGGGTCGGTGAATCTATGCAGTGACAGGTGGGGTCGGTGAATCTATGCAGTGACGAGGTGGGGTCGGTGAATCTATGCAGTGACGGGTGGGGTCGGTGAATCTATGCAGTGACAGTGTGAGGTTGGTGAATCTATGCAGTGACAGGTGGGGTTGGTGAATCTATGCAGTGACGGGTGGGGTTGGTGAATCTGTGAAATGACCGGTGGGGTCGGTGAATCTATGCAGTGACGGTGGGGTAGGTGAATCTATTCAGTGACGGGTGGGGTTGGTGAATCTATGCAGTGACGGGTGGGGTTGGTGAATCTATGCAGTGACGGGTAGGGTTGGTGAATCTATGCAGTGACGGGTGGGGTTGGTGAATCTATGCAGTGACGGGTGGGGTAGGTGAATCTATGCAGTGACGGGTGGGGTTGGTGAATCTATTCAGTGACGGGTGGGGTAGGTGAATCTATGCAGTGACGGGTGGGGTTGGTGAATCTATTCAGTGACGGGTGGGGTTGGTGAATCTATTCAGTGACGGGTGGGGTAGGTGAATCTATGCAATGACGGGTGGGGTTGGTGAATCTATGCAGTGACGGGTGGGGTAGGTGAATCTATGCAGTAACGGGTGGGGTTGGTAAATCTATTCAGTGACGGGTGGGGTAGGTGAATCTATGCAATGACGGGTGGGGTTGGTGAATCTATGCAGTGACGGGTAAGGTGGGTGAATCTATGCAGTGACGGGTAGGGTAGGTGAATCTATGCAGTGACGGGTGGGGTAGGTGAATCTAGGCAGTGACGGGTGGGGTAGGTGAATCTATGCAGTGACGGGTGGGGTTGGTGAATCTATGCAATGACGGGTGGGGTAGGTGAATCTATGCAGTAACGGGTGGGGTTGGTAAATCTATTCAGTGACGGGTGGGGTAGGTGAATCTATGCAATGACGGGTGGGGTTGGTGAATCTATGCAGTGACGGGTAAGGTGGGTGAATCTATGCAGTGACGGGTAGGGTCGGTGAATCTATGCAGTGACGGGTGGGGTAGGTGAATCTATGCAGTGACGGGTGGGGTAGGTGAATCCTATGCAGTGACAGGTGGGGTTGGTGAATCTATGCAATGACGGGTGGGGTTGGTGAATCTATGCAGTGACGGGTGGGGTTGGTGGGATCTATGCAAAGACAGGTGGGGTCAGTGAATCTATGCAAAGACGGGTGGGGTCGGTGAATCTATGTGTCGGGTGGGGGTTGGTGAATCTATGCAGTGACGGGTGGGGTTGGTGAATCAATGCAGTGACGGGTGGGGTTGGTGAATCTATTCAGTGATGGGTGGGGTTGGTGAATCTATTCAGTGACGGGTGGGGTAGGTGAATCTATCCAATGACGGGTGGGGTTGGTGAATCTATGCAGTGACGGGTGGGGTCGGTGAATCTATGCAGTGACGGGTGGGGTCGGTGAATCTATGCAGTGACGGGTGGGGTCGGTGAATCTATGCAGTGACGGGTGGGGTCGGTGAATCTATGCAGTGACGGGTGGGGTCAGTGAATCTATGCAGTGACAGGTGGGGTCGGTGAATCTATGCAGTGACGGGTGGGGTCGGTGAATCTATGCAGTGACGGCTGGGGTCGGTGAATCTATGCAGTGACGGGTGGGGGTCGGTGAATCTATGCAGTGACGGGTGAGGTTGGTGAATCTATGCAGTGACGGGTGGGGTTGGTGAATCTGTGAAATGACCGGTGGGGTCGGTGAATCTATGTAGTGACGGTGGGGTAGGTGAATCTATTCAGTGACGGGTGGGGTAGGTGAATCTATGCAATGACGGGTGGGGTTGGTGAATCTATGCAGTGACGGGTGGGGTTGGTGAATCTATGCAGTGACGGGTAGGGTTGGTGAATCTATGCAGTGACGGGTGGGGTCGGTGAATCTATGCAGTGACGGGTGGGGTAGGTGAATCTATGCAGTGACGGGTGGGGTTGGTGAATCTATTCAGTGACGGGTGGGGTTGGTGAATCTATGCAGTGACGGGTAGGGTTGGTGAATCTATGCAGTGACGGGTGGGGTCGGTGAATCTATGCAGTGACGGGTGGGGTAGGTGAATCTATGCAGTGACGGGTGGGGTTGGTGAATCTATTCAGTGACGGGTGGGGTAGGTGAATCTATGCAGTGACGGGTGGGGTTGGTGAATCTATTCAGTGACGGGTGGGGTTGGTGAATCTATTCAGTGACGGGTGGGGGTAGGTGAATCTATGCAATGACGGGTGGGGTTGGTGATTCTATGCAGTGACGGGTGGGGTCGGTGAATCTATGCAGTGACGGGTGGGGTAGGTGAATCTATGCAGTGACGGGTGGGGGTTGGTGAATCTATTCAGTGACGGGTGGGGTAGGTGAATCTATGCAGTGACGGGTGGGGTTGGTGAATCTATTCAGTGACGGGTGGGGTTGGTGAATCTATTCAGTGACGGGTGGGGTAGGTGAATCTATGCAATGACGGGTGGGGTTGGTGATTCTATGCAGTGACGGGTGGGGTCGGTGAATCTATGCAGTGACGGGTGGGGTAGGTGAATCTATGCAGTGACGGGTGGGGTAGGTGAATCTATGCAGTGACGGGTGGGGTTGGTGAATCTATGCAATGACGGGTGGGGTAGGTGAATCTATGCAGTAACGGGTGGGGTTGGTAAATCTATGCAGTAACGGGTGGGGTTGGTAAATCTATTCAGTGACGGGTGGGGTAGGTGAATCTATGCAATGACGGGTGGGGTTGGTGAATCTATGCAGTGACGGGTAAGGTGGGTGAATCTATGCAGTGACGGGTAGGGTCGGTGAATCTATGCAGTGACGGGTGGGGTAGGTGAATCTATGCAGTGACGGGTGGGGTAGGTGAATCTATGCAGTGACGGGTGGGGTTGGTGAATCTATGCAATGACGGGTGGGGTTGGTGAATCTATGCAGTGACGGGTGGGGTTGGTGAATCTATGCAAAGACGGGTGGGGTCGGTGAATCTATGCAAAGACGGGTGGGGTCGGTGAATCTATGTGTGTCGGGTGGGGGTTGGTGAATCTATGCAGTGACGGGTGGGGTTGGTGAATCAATGCAGTGACGGGTGGGGTAGGTGAATCTATTCAGTGATGGGTGGGGTTGGTGAATCTATTCAGTGACGGGTGGGGTAGGTGAATCTATCCAATGACGGGTGGGGTTGGTGAATCTATGCAGTGACGGGTGGGGTCGGTGAATCTATGCAGTGACGGGTGGGGTCGGTGAATCTATGCAGTGACGGGTGGGGTCGGTGAATCTATGCAGTGACGGGTGGGGTCGGTGAATCTATGCAGTGACGGGTGGGGTCAGTGAATCTATGCAGTGACGGGTGGGGTCGGTGAATCTATGCAGTGACGGGTGGGGTCGGTGAATCTATGCAGTGACGGCTGGGGTCGGTGAATCTATGCAGTGACGGGTGGGGTCGGTGAATCTATGCAGTGACGGGTGGGGTCGGTGAATCTATGCAGTGACGGGTGAGGTTGGTGAATCTATGCAGTGACGGGTGGGGTTGGTGAATCTATGAAATGACCGGTGGGGTCGGTGAATCTATGTAGTGACGGTGGGGTAGGTGAATCTATTCAGTGACGGGTGGGGTAGGTGAATCTATGCAATGACGGGTGGGGTTGGTGAATCTATGCAGTGACGGGTGGGGTTGGTGAATCTATGCAGTGACGGGTAGGGTTGGTGAATCTATGCAGTGACGGGTGGGGTCGGTGAATCTATGCAGTGACGGGTGGGGTAGGTGAATCTATGCAGTGACGGGTGGGGTTGGTGAATCTATTCAGTGACGGGTGGGGTTGGTGAATCTATGCAGTGACGGGTAGGGTTGGTGAATCTATGCAGTGACGGGTGGGGTCGGTGAATCTATGCAGTGACGGGTGGGGTAGGTGAATCTATGCAGTGACGGGTGGGGTTGGTGAATCTATTCAGTGACGGGTGGGGTAGGTGAATCTATGCAGTGACGGGTGGGGTTGGTGAATCTATTCAGTGACGGGTGGGGTTGGTGAATCTATTCAGTGACGGGTGGGGTAGGTGAATCTATGCAATGACGGGTGGGGTTGGTGATTCTATGCAGTGACGGGTGGGGTCGGTGAATCTATGCAGTGACGGGTGGGGTAGGTGAATCTATGCAGTGACGGGTGGGGTTGGTGAATCTATTCAGTGACGGGTGGGGTAGGTGAATCTATGCAGTGACGGGTGGGGTTGGTGAATCTATTCAGTGACGGGTGGGGTTGGTGAATCTATGCAGTGACGGGTGGGGTAGGTGAATCTATGCAGTGACGGGTGGGGTTGGTGAATCTATGCAGTGACGGGTGGGGTCGGTGAATCTATGCAGTGACGGGTGGGGTAGGTGAATCTATGCAGTAACGGGTGGGGTTGGTAAATCTATTCAGTGACGGGTGGGGTAGGTGAATCTATGCAATGACGGGTGGGGTTGGTGAATCGATGCAGTGACGGGTAAGGTGGGTGAATCTATGCAGTGACGGGTAGGGTCGGTGAATCTATGCAGTGACGGGTGGGGTAGGTGAATCTATGCAGTAACGGGTGGGGTTGGTAAATCTATGCAGTGTCGGGTGGGGGTTGGTGAATCTATGCAGTGACGGGTAGGGTTGGTGAATCTATGCAGTGACGGGCGGGTTTGGTGAATCTATGAAGTGACGGGTGGAGTTGGTGAATCTATGAAGTGACGGGTGGGGTTGGTGAATCTATGAAGTGACCGGTGGGGCTGGTGAATCTATGCAGTGACGGGTGGGGTTGATGAATCTATGCAGTGACGGGTGGGGTTTGTGAATCTATGATGTGACTTGTGGGGTTGGTGAATCTATGAAGTGACCGGTGGGGTTGGTGAATCAATGAAGTGACGGGTGGGGTTTGTGAATCTATGAAGTGACCGGTGGGGTTGGTGAATCTATGAAGTGACCGGTGGGGTTGGTGAATCTATGAAGTGACGGGTGGGTTTGGTGAATCTATGAAGTGACGGGTGGGGTTGGTGAATCTATGAAGTGACGGGTGGGGTTGGTGAATCTATGAAGTGACCAGTGGGGTTGGTGAAATTATGAAGTGACCGGTGGGGTTGGTGAATCTAAGCAGTGACGGGTGGGGTAGGTGAATCTATACAATGACGGGTGGGGTTGGTGAATCTATGCAGTGACGGGTGGGGTCGGTGAATCTATGCAGTGACGGGTAGGGTTGGTGAATCTATGCAGTGACGGGTGGGGTTGGTGAATCTATGCAGTGACGGGTGGGGTTGGTGAATCTATGAAGTGACCGGTGGGGTTGGTGAATCTATGAAGTGACGGGTGGGGTTGGTGAATCTATGAATTGACCGGTGGGGTTGGTGAATCTATGCAGTGACGGGTGGGGTTGGTGAATCTATGCAGTGACGGGTAGGGTTGGTGAATCTATGCAGTGACGGGTGGGGTCGGTGAATCTATGCAGTGACGGGTGGGGTAGGTGAATCTATGCAGTGACGGGTGGGGTTGGTGAATCTATTCAGTGACGGGTGGGGTTGGTGAATCTATGCAGTGACGGGTGGGGTTGGTGAATCTATGCAGTGACGGGTGGGGTCGGTGAATCTATGCAGTGACGGGTGGGGTAGGTGAATCTATGCAGTGACGGGTGGGGTTGGTGAATCTATTCAGTGACGGGTGGGGTAGGTGAATCTATGCAGTGACGGGTGGGGTTGGTGAATCTATTCAGTGACGGTGGGGTTGGTGAATCTATTCAGTGACGGGTGGGGTAGGTGAATCTATGCAATGACGGGTGGGGTTGGTGATTCTATGCAGTGACGGGTGGGGTCGGTGAATCTATGCAGTGACGGGTGGGGTAGGTGAATCTATGCAGTGACGGGTGGGGTTGGTGAATCTATTCAGTGACGGGTGGGGTAGGTGAATCTATGCAGTGACGGGTGGGGTTGGTGAATCTATTCAGTGACGGGTGGGGTTGGTGAATCTATTCAGTGACGGGTGGGGTAGGTGAATCTATGCAATGACGGGTGGGGTTGGTGATTCTATGCAGTGACGGGTGGGGTCGGTGAATCTATGCAGTGACGGGTGGGGTAGGTGAATCTATGCAGTGACGGGTGGGGTAGGTGAATCTATGCAGTGACGGGTGGGGTTGGTGAATCTATGCAATGACGGGTGGGGTAGGTGAATCTATGCAGTAACGGGTGGGGTTGGTAAATCTATTCAGTGACGGGTGGGGTAGGTGAATCTATGCAATGACGGGTGGGGTTGGTGAATCTATGCAGTGACGGGTAAGGTGGGTGAATCTATGCAGTGACGGGTAGGGTCGGTGAATCTATGCAGTGACGGGTGGGGTAGGTGAATCTATGCAGTGACGGGTGGGGTAGGTGAATCTATGCAGTGACGGGTGGGGTTGGTGAATCTATGCAATGACGGGTGGGGTTGGTGAATCTATGCAGTGACGGGTGGGGTTGGTGAATCTATGCAAAGACGGGTGGGGTCGGTGAATCTATGCAAAGACGGGTGGGGTCGGTGAATCTATGTGTGTCGGGTGGGGGTTGGTGAATCTATGCAGTGACGGGTGGGGTTGGTGAATCAATGCAGTGACGGGTGGGGTTGGTGAATCTATTCAGTGATGGGTGGGGTTGGTGAATCTATTCAGTGACGGGTGGGGTAGGTGAATCTATCCAATGACGGGTGGGGTTGGTGAATCTATGCAGTGACGGGTGGGGTCGGTGAATCTATGCAGTGACGGGTGGGGTCGGTGAATCTATGCAGTGACGGGTGGGGTCGGTGAATCTATGCAGTGACGGGTGGGGTCGGTGAATCTATGCAGTGACGGGTGGGGTCCAGTGAATCTATGCAGTGACAGGTGGGGTCGGTGAATCTATGCAGTGACGGGTGGGGTCGGTGAATCTATGCAGTGACGGCTGGGGTCGGTGAATCTATGCAGTGACGGGTGGGGTCGGTGAATCTATGCAGTGACGGGTGGGGTCGGTGAATCTATGCAGTGACGGGTGAGGTTGGTGAATCTATGCAGTGACGGGTGGGGTTGGTGAATCTATGAAATGACCGGTGGGGTCGGTGAATCTATGTAGTGACAGTGGGGTAGGTGAATCTATTCAGTGACGGGTGGGGTAGGTGAATCTATGCAATGACGGGTGGGGTTGGTGAATCTATGCAGTGACGGGTGGGGTTGGTGAATCTATGCAGTGACGGGTAGGGTTGGTGAATCTATGCAGTGACGGGTGGGGTCGGTGAATCTATGCAGTGACGGGTGGGGTAGGTGAATCTATGCAGTGACGGGTGGGGGTTGGTGAATCTATTCAGTGACGGGTGGGGTTGGTGAATCTATGCAGTGACGGGTAGGGTTGGTGAATCTATGCAGTGACGGGTGGGGTCGGTGAATCTATGCAGTGACGAGGTGGGGTAGGTGAATCTATGCAGTGACGGGTGGGGTTGGTGAATCTATTCAGTGACGGGTGGGGTAGGTGAATCTATGCAGTGACGGGTGGGGTTGGTGAATCTATTCAGTGACGGGTGGGGTTGGTGAATCTATTCAGTGACGGGTGGGGTAGGTGAATCTATGCAATGACGGGTGGGGTTGGTGATTCTATGCAGTGACGGGTGGGGTCGGTGAATCTATGCAGTGACGGGTGGGGTAGGTGAATCTATGCAGTGACGGGTGGGGTTGGTGAATCTATTCAGTGACGGGTGGGGTAGGTGAATCTATGCAGTGACGGGTGGGGTTGGTGAATCTATTCAGTGACGGGTGGGGTTGGTGAATCTATTCAGTGACGGGTGGGGTAGGTGAATCTATGCAATGACGGGTGGGGTTGGTGATTCTATGCAGTGACGGGTGGGGTCGGTGAATCTATGCAGTGACGGGTGGGGTAGGTGAATCTATGCAGTAACGGGTGGGGTTGGTAAATCTATTCAGTGACGGGTGGGGTAGGTGAATCTATGCAATGACGGGTGGGGTTGGTGAATCGATGCAGTGACGGGTAAGGTGGGTGAATCTATACAGTGACGGGTAGGGTCGGTGAATCTATGCAGTGACGGGTGGGGTAGGTGAATCTATGCAGTAACGGGTGGGGTTGGTAAATCTATGCAGTGTCGGGTGGGGGTTGGTGAATCTATGCAGTGACGGGTAGGGTTGGTGAATCTATGCAGTGACGGGCGGGTTTGGTGAATCTATGAAGTGACGGGTGGAGTTGGTGAATCTATGAAGTGACGGGTGGGGTTGGTGAATCTATGAAGTGACCGGTGGGGCTGGTGAATCTATGCAGTGACGGGTGGGGTTGATGAATCTATGCAGTGACGGGTGGGGTTTGTGAATCTATGATGTGACTTGTGGGGTTGGTGAATCTATGAAGTGACCGGTGGGGTTGGTGAATCAATGAAGTGACGGGTGGGGTTTGTGAATCTATGAAGTGACCGGTGGGGTTGGTGAATCTATGAAGTGACCGGTGGGGTTGGTGAATCTATGAAGTGACGGGTGGGTTTGGTGAATCTATGAAGTGACGGGTGGGGTTGGTGAATCTATGAAGTGACGGGTGGGGTTGGTGAATCTATGAAGTGACCAGTGGGGTTGGTGAAATTATGAAGTGACCGGTGGGGTTGGTGAATCTAAGCAGTGACGGGTGGGGTAGGTGAATCTATACAATGACGGGTGGGGTTGGTGAATCTATGCAGTGACGGGTGGGGTCGGTGAATCTATGCAGTGACGGGTAGGGTTGGTGAATCTATGCAGTGACGGGTGGGGTTGGTGAATCTATGCAGTGACGGGTGGGGTAGGTGAATCTATGAAGTGACCGGTGGGGTTGGTGAATCTATGAAGTGACGGGTGGGGTTGGTGAATCTATGAATTGACCGGTGGGGTTGGTGAATCTATGCAGTGACGGGTGGGGTTGGTGAATCTATGAAGTGACCGGTGGGGTTGGTGAATCTATGAAGTGAAGGGTGGGGTTGGTGAATCTATGATGTGACCTGTGGGGTTGGTGAATCTATGCAGTGACGGGTGGGGTTGATGAATCTATGCAGTGACGGGTGGGGTTGATGAATCTATGCAGTGACGGGTGGGGTATGTGAATCTATGCAATGACGGGTGGGGTTGGTGAATCTATGCAGTGACGGGTGGGGTTGGTGAATCTATGCAGTGTCGGATAGGGTTGGTGAATCTATGCAGTGACGGGTGGGGTTGGTGAATCTATGAATTGACCGGTGGGGTTGGTGAATCTATGCAGTGACGGGTGGGGTTGGTGAATCTATGAAGTGACCGGTGGGGTTGGTGAATCTATGAAGTGAAGGGTGGGGTTGGTGAATCTATGATGTGACCTGTGGGGTTGGTGAATCTATGCAGTGGCGGGTGGGGTTGATGAATCTATGCAGTGACGGGTGGGGTTGATGAATCTATGCAGTGACGGGTGGGGTAGGTGAATCTATGCAATGACGGGTGGGGTTGGTGAATCTATGCAGTGACGGGTGGGGTTGGTGAATCTATGCAGTGTCGGATAGGGTTGGTGAATCTATGCAGTGACGGGTGGGATCGGTGAATCTATGCAGTGACGGGTGGGGTAGGTGAATCTATGAAGTGACGGGTGGGGTTGGTGAATCTATTCAGTGACGGGTGGGGTAGGTGAATCTATGCAATGACGGGTGGGGTTGGTGAATCTATGCAGTGACGGGTAGGGTTGGTGAATCTATGCAGTGACGGGTAGGGTTGGTGAATCTATGCAGTGACGGGTGGGGTCGGTCAATCTATGCAGTGACGGGTGGGGTAGGTGAATCTATGCATTGACGGGTGGGGTTGGTGAATCTATGCAGTGTCGGGTGGGGGTTGGTGAATCTATGCAGTGACGGGTGGGGTTGGTGAATCTATGAAGTGACGGGTGGGGTTGGTGAATCTATGAAGTGACGGGTGGGGTTGGTGAATCTATGAAGTGACCGGTGGGGTTGGTGTATCTATGCAGTGACGGGTGGGGTTGATGAATCTATGCAGTGACGGGTGGGGTTTGTGAATCTAAGCAGTGACGGGTGGGGTTGGTGAATCTATGCAATGACGGGTGTGGTTGGTCAATCTATGCAGTGACCGGTGGGGTTGGTGAATCTATGCAATGACGGGTGTGGTTGATGAATCTATGAAGTGACGGGTGGGGTTGGTGAATCTATGCAGTGACGGGTGGGGTAGGTGAATCTATGCAGTGACAGTTGGGGTTGTTGAATCTATGCAATGACGGGTGTAGTTGGTGAATCTATGCAGTGACGGGTGGGGTTGGTGAATCTAAGCAGTGACGGGTGGGGTAGGTGAATCTATGCAGTGGCGGGTGGGTCTGGTAAATCTATGCAATGACGGGTGTGGTTGGTGAATCTATGCAGTGACAGGTGGGGTTGGTGAATCTATGCAATGACGGGTGTGGTTGATGAATCTATGCAGTGTCGGGTGGGGTCGGTGAATCTATGCAGTGACACGTGAGGTTGGTGAATCTATGCAATGAAGGGTGTGGTTGGTAAATCTATGCAGTGACGGGTGGGGTTGGTGAATCTAAGCAGTGACGGTAGGGGTTGGTGAATCTATGCAGTGACAGGTGAGGTTGGTGAATCTATGCAATGAAGGGTGTGATTGGTGAATCTATGCAGTGACGGGTGGGGTTGGTGAATCTATGCAGTGACGGGTGGGGTTGGTGAATGTATGCAGTGGCGTGTGGGGTTGGTGAATCTATGCAGTGACGGGTGGGGTTGCTTGAAAATTACAGCCCCATGAAGCTCTTTAATCCAGTTAGCCTAAATGAGTCAAGCGTCCAATAAGTAAATAATGAAATGAAATTATGACTAGTGATACGTACAATGATACCAGATGAAAATTTCAGACATATTATACGTCGTGTGAGGACATTAAATACATAATAGACAAAATTACTCATTATATATATTTATATATTTGTATATATGTTACCGGCAAAGTGTGAAATTATATAGAATGCCTATGCAATGTATAGAATGCCTTGTGGTTTTAGGCAAAGTATAAAACTTTTAAATTGTGCATACTTTTCCTCGGCAATCTATACAATGCCTAGGCATTGTATGAAATGACTAGAGTCGTTTTGGCAAAGTATCAGAAAAGAACAACAAAAGCCTTTATTGATAAAAAACGTATTTTAATATGGAATGAATACAAAATAAAGCATATGATGTTTATACAGGAAATAAACAACGACAGCAGAGCTGAGATTGAAGTATTTGCTTCAGCAGGTAAGACTGGATTCACACTTAGAATTGTACTGTATTTAATTTTATTCTTTCAAACAAAACATATGGTATTTTTTATATTTTGATCTTTCATGATCATATTTCACGAATTAGTGAAGAAACGATAAATAATAAAAAGATGTTGTTTCTGTTGAAAACAAGCAGAACACAACTGGAATGAGCTATTTGTTGCATCAGGGAAGACTAGAATGACATTTTGAATTGCATTAGAACCGTCGTTGCATGTCAACATGGCGTGATTCCTGTCCTGTCACTACATTCCCTTCCAACATGGTTACACAGTAATCGGCACTAGAACTATTCTCGTAACTCCCGTAGCTAGCTAATGTCCGAATCCAGTTGTATTTATACTCATAACATCCCCATCTTAATTTCCTTAATTACGTCACAGTCTCTTTGAGAATAGTTCTCACCTAATTGCGCCCCCTGGTCGTCATTGTTGTCTTTCATAAACTGTCCTTCGTCGCCTCCCGGTCTACTTCTAGAGTCGTCACACCTTTGCTGTTTACTTTATTGTTTTCTTGTTCTAAGTCGTCTATCACCTTGTCAACCATTATTTGCATTACTCCTACTTCTGATATATCTTCTTATCTTACAACGTCATTTGTCTGTCTCTAAATCTACTCTAGTTCCTAACAAGGTCAGTTACATACTTTGCCGCACGGGAACTCGACATTTTATAGAATGCCTAGGCAATGTATGAAATAGCAATCTATTTCATACTTTGCCTGAAAAATTCAGGCATTCTATACATTGCCTAGGCATTCTATAGAATGCCGGATTACACACTTTGCCGGTAACATACATATTGTTAAGAACTTCTCACTTTTCAGAGAATTGGTTGGGTAGGGAGGAGGCAAGAAAAATAATTCGCACATGTTGTCTTATAAGCCAGCAAGGTTAAGTAGCTAGTGCGATGACCGAGTATTTGCAATCCGGATAATCGATACAGTAAAAAAAAATACTCAATGAAGATCGTATACTTTTATACAAATAATGGATCCAGTTTTTTGGGTTTTTCTTGTTTTTTTGAATCTGTTTAATTATGGAAGAAGACAAATTGATTTTGTTAAATTAAATTTCAATGACTACAGTCGAGGGTGGGGGGGGGGGTGTAAATTAGAGTCATAGTTAACATTATATTTGGAAAGGGGGGGAATCTCCAAAAATTGGACTAGTATTGACAGGGGGGAGGGATCTCCGAAAGTTGGACGAGTATTGACAGGGGGGATAACAGAAAGTTAGACAAATATTGACATGGGAGGGGGGCAATTGTTGACAGGGTGGAGTATATAATATTCCAACATTTGTTGACGTGATCAATGAACAAGCCTAAAGCTGTAATGTTTCTCCATTTTCTCTATTGATAATTCTTAAGTAGTATCATGCAATACACAAAAAATCTTGTAAGGTGAATTGTTTTTTTCGCTGCTATGTAATTTTTGTTAACGATGTAATTAGAGAGTATAGAACGAAGTAATTCGTGTATATTTTGAGTTAAGCTGTCATGCTTTGCATTGCTTAATCGATATGTTCAGACACTGAATTTGTTTTCTGCCATTTTTATTTTCATTATTCAAAAGCTGTACCAATCATCTTTATTTCTGATACTGTTCATGCATTAAATGTTAATGTTTTTATAATTAATGAAAAAAAATGAAATAATTAAATCTGATTTCTGATAGTAGGGATTTAATATTCTTATTTCAAATTTTAAAAACACGTTTGAATGAGTTTGTTAGCTGGATTCTAGGACTACTTTATCCAATAAGTTGTGTGTGTGTGTGTGTGTTTCCATTTTTCATCAATATCAACATATAAATAATTAATGTTTCCTTCAAAAAATTAACTTCGACATTGATATCATCAACCAATGTAAAATGGACTGGTGATATTTGTGACAGACGGCTCTTCGATTAGGCTACCCCTGGTATATTGCATATTTTTTCCAAGAATTAGTTCTGTATGGGCTTATAGCAATTCTGTGTCAGAACAAATTTTTATCACTTTTTGAGTCGTGACTTGTACTTATGCGTTTTAGAGCGCTCGACTGTCGAACGGTTAGCCCTGGGTTATACACTTATGGGCTTAAGGGAACTTGTTATGTACTTATGCTTAGAACACTAACATATAACAAACATTATGTCTAAAGCTCCTATTAATCAAAGAAGGAGATGACATAAATCTGAAGGAACTAAACACACATACGTTGCTTACAATTTCAAAAAGTTTAGTTCAATAAAAAAATCTCTGAACGTGGCACACTCATATCTTTTTTTTATAAGATATGTACAGACTTGTTGGCTATCTCTGTGTAATTTTGAAGGCATATTTGTTTGTTTGTATAAATCATTATTGTATTATTACTTTCTACATTTTTCTTTTTAACTCAATGAAATCTAAACCCTAATTATAAGTATTATTGTTTTCTTTTCAATCTAGCCAGAAGCTTTATACAAAATACACATTTAATGATACATTCAAAAGAACATCAACAATAGAGAAAAAAATTATTTTATTAATTTATAATATCTACATCACCCTCCTCAGCACTACCACCCCCGCGAGCCACCCTAACAAGACCCTCCTCCTCAGCACCACCACCAACATCACGAACATCAGCCCCATCACCATCTGGAACATCAGGCCCTTCACCATCTGGAACATCAGGCCCATCACCATCTGGAACATCAGGCCCATCACCATCTGGAACATCAGGCCAATCACCATCTGGTAATGATAAGTATATAAAAGCTATACATTCTATCAATCCTAAGACGCATAAAAAAACTTTGTACCATCAGAGTGAGCTAAAAACAAATCTTTGAAAGATATTCGCTTCACCCATAAAAATAAAACATTCAGAAATTTATCAAAATTAACGTCCGACACCAAATGTTACCAGGGTTGCCGTAATGCGGCACAACTGCAGGAACCCCAACAGGGAAGTCATTTCCGGTTAGGTTTTGCGAGGTTTGTTAATGGGATTTTTTTTCTAATCCTAGATTAGGGCAGATGGTCGAGTTGAGATGAACGCTTGACTGTCAACATTAGCGCCGCAGGCTCATTACTCGCAGAGGACCAAGGGATTTATTATAGGTACTGTTGAAAGCTGGTCTCAAGTTCCCCCACCACACCTTTCCCAAAGACCAGCTTTAATCACATAATTTAGGGAACATAAAGCGGATGGGGGATTTTCTATACATACAGCCCCATAGTATACCATGGATAAAACTAATCAAATGTTCATCTGCCCTCAAGATCTAATGGTTATTTATTTACTTATAAGATAAAAACATTGCGATATAACTTAAAAATACGAATGTCTTAAAGCTCTGACAACATGTATCCCAAGAAAAATGTGTAGATATTTTGCCGTGACACACACGTAATTATAATGGTTGCAAAGTAATTCATAAATAGAATTATATTTTAATATTTTATACTTGTCTTGAAATTGGGAGCATTAACTAAAAAAAATAGATACATATTTGTTGTGGTATCCAAGAACTATTAGAAAGACCAAGTCGATTTCGAAATTAAAGAAATGAATAATGCACACTATTACAGAAAACGTACGGGTATTAATGACAAAATTATGATTACTTGCAATTCTTTCGCATTATACACTGTAAAATGAAACGAAACACGAAATATTATTTGTTCATTTTTATAATTTGTTGATTACAGACATAAATTTCGTTAAAACTTATAATAACATTGACAGTTTATGACAAGTATAGTCAATGCAAATTTGAATATTATTACACTTGTCTTAAATATTACTTTATGGAATTAGGTACAAATGTGTTTAAAGCGCAAAAATGTTTCACAACAAAGACTAAATTTAATAATCTACTAAAAAAAGATTTATTATTGAACAAACTGTTAGATTTTAGAACATTTGTAGATAAACAAAAGTTGTTATATCTTTAAAATAATTTGGCAATTTATAAAACAGAAGCGCTTTTTAAGACTGTAATAATTATTAAGTTTTTTTTTTAATTCATGGATCTTGGTGGTAGAAGGGAGAAGGGAAAAAATGACCCATATAAATGACCCATATAAATGAACCATATAAATGACTCATGTTTAAAAAGAAATAGATAAAAAAAAAACAGAAAACACGGATTCTGCAAAATGAACCCCCCATGTTTAAACAAAGATATGGTGTTAGAATACCATTTAATGCATACCCATTTCAATTTGAGAAAAATGTAAATTTATTTTCAATTTCATTAATCTGGTGGTATTATGGCTTTGGACGGTTTTCGTTATGACTGTCACATTATGACAAGACTGTCAGATTATGACTAGGCTGTCAGATTATGACTAGACTGTCAGATTATGACTAGACTGTCAGATTATGACATAGACTGTCAGATTATGACAAGACCGTCAGATTATGACAAGACTGTCAGATTATGACAAGACTGCCAGATGTAAGCATTTACCTAAGACTTCTTTAGATAACCTATATATTTCGTCAAGTTTTTCTTTTAGATGTTCATTTTCCTCAGTTAGGAGGCTGTTTTTTTGGGTCACTTCTTCCAAGTCATGTTTCAGCCTGGCAATTTCACATTTGGATGCTTTAATCCATTCTATCGCCCTTGGGATAATCTGATCCGTGTTGGCTCCTTTTATGTTCAGGACCTCAGCTAGCTTTTCAAGTAACTGTAAATTTGTATATTCGAGAAAAATGAACTAAAATTTCACCAAAAAAAATATAATAAAACATGTCAACAAATGCTAAGATTAAATACATAAATTGATACAAACACCGAGAAATGTCACAAAGTTTCGAAATACTGTGTAGAGGCTCATCTATTAATTACAGCAACAACTTCTAATGGGTGTGGGTCTGATAAAGTGTGACAGTTGTTGACAAAAAAGAAGTGTGGGGGAGGGGGGATATACATCTAAAAAAACGAAGAGGGGAGACCATTACGGTAAAGGGAGGAAATCAACTTCAAATAATCTTCATAGATTCTCCACATTCTAATTCCAATGTTTGTAAAATTTATTTAACAAAAATTACTATTCATACAACCAGTTTAAATATCCTTAAAACTGTGCATACAATTTGATAAATTTGATAAATAAAATTCGTTTTTCTAGAACCTCTTTTGTGGCATTTAACTTTTGCTACTTGAGACAGAAAAAGATTGGAAATGACTATTTTTGACGTAAGCAATAGACACACACGGATCTTTTATATTTGTTCCTTTCCCTTCTCAACGTTAAAATGCAGTGAAAATATAGTTATCTTTACCCTCTGATGGGTTATCGGGGCAGATAAAGAGTGGAATTCATCTGTTTCTATAACCTCAGCCTATAAAAGGGTTGTGTTGTTAGCACAACGCCCATCTGTCTTTGCTCCCAACGACTTAGGTCAGGTACCGTATTAGAGTTGGGTGTACTTGGTGACTTACAGATACCCATTAGAGTTGGGTGTACTTGGTGACTTACAGGTACCCATTAGTGTTGGGTGTACTTGGTGACTTACAGGTACCCATTAGATGTGGGTGTACTTGGTGACTTACAGGTACCCATTAGAGCTCGGTGTACTTAGTGACTTACACCCGGCCCTGAATAAATCTTACTGAGGTTAGAACCCAGGACTCTCCGGTCGAAAGTCGAGCGCTCTACAACGCACGACGACCTGTCCCCCATAAGCAGATTACGTGTCGCGTCACAAATGTGATTATAATGTGTACTGAATGTTTGCTATGAACTGAATTAATACTAGGAAAATATGCCCTAGCCCTCTTCTTCCTTTATTCTCTACAGCCCATTTAGGATCCTGGCCTGTCATACTAATCACTACAGCCCATTTAGGACCCTAGCCTGCCATACTACTCTCTACATTCATTTAGGGCCCTGTCCTGCCATACTACTCTCTACATTCATTTAGGGCCCTGTCCTGCCATACTACTCTCTACAGCTCATTTAGGGCCCTGTCCTGCCATACTACTCTCTACAGCTCATTTAGGGCCCTGTCCTGCCATACTACTCTCTACAGCTCATTTAGGGCCCTGTCCTGCCATACTACTCTCTACAGCTCATTTAGGGCCCTGTCCTGCCATACTACTCTCTACACCTCATTTAGGGCACTGGCCTGCCATACTACTCTTCTCCACTTTTCCTTATCAATGATCTTCTTCCTCCATTCTCTTAATCCTATGGCTTTGTACTGAATGGTTCTAACAGCCACACATACCACCAGTCCCATTTACATTGGTTGATATCAATGTCAATATTAATATTTTGAAAGACACATTTATCATGCAGGGATTGATATTGATGAAACGTGAATGTACATGCACAAATAAAACAAGCAATTTTAAGTCTTTTCCGTTTCGGACAAAGGACATTTTAGAGCATTTTCGCCGTACGAAATCCGTATTTTTTTTCCGGGTAACAGCCATAAATATTGCTCCACGCGGATGAATTTTGATAAATTTAGAGATGGAAGTAATCATGTTGAATAACTATTACAAAAATAAATAATTATGATTACGCCCCTTTGATTAGCTTTTATTATTTATATTTAAAATATAAGCAAAAACGGTACATAAGAAACTCTTATATTTTGGCTCTGAGAGATCAGATTGCGAAATGGACTTTTGATGTACACATGGCAGGCCAAGACCTACAAAATAATATATACATCATGGGTCTAGGACTTATGGTTGCTGAGATATAGAGCGCTCCATTGTTAATAAAGCTTATATAGTAAAAAACGGTACTTTATAAGCCCCCTTTTACGGCCCTCATAGGTCAGATCGCGAAATGAACTTTTGCTGCACACATGGCAGGCCAAGACCTACAAAATAATAAATACATCATGGGTCTAGGACTTATGGTTGTTGAGATCTAGGGTGATGACGGACAGACAGACAGACAAAACGGGGACAGTAGAGCATTTTTTTTCGAAAATGCTCTAAAAAAATAATTTAATGAAGTAGTCTTAGATTCAAACTCAAAAACCAATTCAAATTTCTTCTAAATTTCAAAACGGAACAGCAAATCTCTACTATCAGAAATCAGATTTAATTATTTTCATTTCTTCTTTGAATTGTGAAAACATATCATTGAATATATGGGGACATTATCAGAAATGCAGATGATTGTACAGCTTTTGATTATGAAAAGAAAGTGGCAGAAGTTGTCGTGGAAGTAGATTCCAACTTTCAGAACATGTAAGAAGTAAACAATTTCCAAGTACTTACATATCAATGAAGCAATACAAAGTCTAACAGATTAACTAAAAAAAAGTTCCCTTAGCCCTAGCGCGCCATCGTGGCAGATGATGTGTAGAGTTTCTTTAACCTCGGTACATGAAGGGATTGTGTGGTATGACGATGTTACAGAATCAGATTAATTCTACACATCATTTACCCTGATGAGTCTTGGAGTCCTGAATAGCCTTAGGGCTCGTTCATTAATTACGTCAAAATCTTTGGCACTTTTGGAACTCACTGCCAACACTTGCTAATAAGTTTAAAACTAGAGATGATTATCCCCCCCAGCATCTCCAAATATAACGCTGCATAACAAACTTCAAACTCCTTAAGCTTTCTATATGTAATCTCTAATTTGTAGACAAAATCAATAAATTAAGCTGGGTGGTTTTGTACAAATATCAAGAAAGACAGGTAAACACACTTTCATACACTTTTCCACTCCTCCCTCTTCCACCACTACTCCCTTTCCCTTCCGATACTTCCCCTCCCCTTTAAAACCTCTACCCCTACCACTGCTCTTTACTACCACCACTACTCCCTCACCCCCAGCACAACTACCCCCTCTCTCTCGACAATCACCACCCACCCCCCCAACCAGTAGTGAAATAAACATTTATAAGAGAACTTTTTTTTTTCATTTCAGGATATTGTAAAAGAAAAAAAAAAGAACAAACGCTGTGGACAACAGACCAGGATCAGGTAAACGAATATTTCAAACTATTAAACTAATTTAAATGGGGTCGGATATCATTTTCATTGAAAAAAAATGGGATGGACTCCGGCCCCGTTAGTTCTATGCAATGCAACTTCGTGTTTTCAGTTCTTATGGAGACTTTGGCAGAGACTTTAAGATACATCATTGAGCTAAGCTTTTATCACCAGTGCCATTACTGAGCACTACTACCCGGTACCACTACCAGATACCACAATCCAGTGTTCATGCTGGCCAGTTTTTTTCATTTATCTTAAATTTTGTTTTATTGATTTTTATATTATTTAAGAATAGTTATTATATATATATATATCTATCGATATATCTATATATATATCTATCTATCTATATATCTATCTATATATCTATGGTAAGTATCTTTTATCTTTTGTCAGCCATGTTTTTTCTTCTCCCAATTACTCCTCCCTCCCCCGCCCCCCATTCCCCCCCCCCCAAAAAGTCTGTATTAGATTGTTTAATTACAAGATGAAAAAAAAATTAAATACAGATATACTTTATGAGCAAGTGGCCGAGGGATGGTCTGATCCTACTGATGGTCTACCAGGAAGAGGGGTGTTTTGTTTTACTAGAATTAAAGTAACAGAAAATGTTTAAGTGTCCCGAATAGTACTTTTCCTAACAGCATGCTGCGTGAAAGCAGTGGCCAGTGTGTACACTAGGTATATGACTTGAAAAAAAAAATTTGTAATTTTACAAGTGGCGTGCCAGATTTTGATGAGCTTTTATATAAAAATAATAAATACAACAAAAAATCATCAATTTTGTTGAAAAAGTTCACCCACCAAAACATTTTTTAGTTTAAAAATAATCCATTTGGCTCTTTTTACTTAAGTTCACTTTTACTCTTATTGTTTACCATTAAGATTCTATTTCCTGTTCTCCATGTTAGATTTTTCAATTATATTTCAGTTTGAATAATTATTTTAATTTTGCTTAATTTTATTCTTAAAAATGTCTTACAAAAAATCATCACTTTCCGTTGCTAAAAATAAGGACAAATGGGCGAGTAATTTGAAAAAAATTCAAAACACTCTTAAGAGAAGAAACAAAATTGGAATCGAGATCGAGCCATTGCATTCACATTCTAGAATGCCAAAAGAGTGCATGTTAATTGGTCGCTACATGGGCTTGGCCTCTATGGAAAAATCCAGATTGAAAAGAGTTGCAGCACTAAGGAAAGAAGTAGAGCTATTATGGAGCTTTTTAAATTTCCCGATACTGTCTTTGCGATCAGTGAGCAGAAAAATTGAAACTTTAATTAAAAGGTATGATGTTCATTTGAAAAAACCTGTGGGTGACATACGGGAGCAGTTTGATAAGTTATTTGATGTCACAAACAAAACTGGTCAATGGTTATGTGCTGAGGACAAAAAACTTTACGAAATACAAATTCAAAGTGGAGGTAAGACGGGATATACTACAACTAAAATTGCTAGTCAAAATACAATTCATCCGTCAAAACAGAAAGTTGTTTGCAAAATTAATGAGGCACAACAACAACAAAGCAGTTTTGAAAGTTCCAGTGATTCAAGTGATAACGAGAATTCTCAAAGTAGCTCTGATGGTGCTGATGCAATGCAGTCATCCACAGAAAGCTTGGATCAAAGCACACATAAGAAACAATCACAGCAATCTACTTCTAGTGCAGTTTCATTAGTTCAATCTGGGAAACTACCAGTTCGAAGAGCAGCATTAGTAAGCAAAATTTTGCATAAGTCCGGCGTAAAAATAGCAACTCCTTCTCAGTCAGGTGTCTATCGAGCTGTATTCAGAGAAGCAAGTAAACTAAAAGAAACATTAATAAATACTTTGCGTAATAGCTTATGGAGTTTACATTTTGATGGTAAAATTATGAAGAAAAAAGAACACCAAGTAGTTGTATTAAAAAATGAAGCAAAAGAAGTGAGGCTAGCCGTCTTTGTTTTACCTGATGGCAAAGCTGCTACGATCGGATCTGCGATTCAAAAAGTTTTAGATGAATATAACTTATGGTCTGCTATAAAGATGATAGTGTCAGACACTACAAATATTAATACAGGGTCGAAGTCTGGTGTTGTGGTGAAACTTCAGAAACTGTTTGTTCAACATGGTGAGTCTGCACCAGTCTTTATAGGTTGTCAGCATCACATACTTGATCGTGTTCTTAGACACGTGTGTGATGCATTGCTCGGTGATTCAACTGAGTCTCCTAACATACAATTATACATTAGTAAATAAGATACTTAAAGATTATGAAATGTTAAAAAAAGATTTTAAAAGTAAAACAAAGAAATGTGCTCCAATTTTAGATATAACAGGAAATAGATTGGAGAGAAAATATGAAATTTTTGCACCATCTAATTTGCGTTTTTAAGCATTTTAAGAGTTCTCAACAAATGCGAAAAGTTAATTTTAGCGCACAGCCTGGCCTCAGCAATGCCCGATGGAACTCTCGAGCAATTTTTGCATTGTTGGCTTTCATACTATTGCCTGGTGAACGAAAGAACTTTCAGAAATTGTGTGAATTTATATGTGGACATTGGAGTGATGCCTGGTTTAGTGACCATCATTACAAAGCTGAACAATATGAACTTCTTTTCCATGCTGTTAATGATTATCCAAAAGGGTTGCGCTGTCTTCGAACTCATTGGTCTCAAAGTCAATCTCCAATACTCACTCCACGTAGCAATGTTTGTGCAGAAAGAGCAATAAAAGTTATGCAAGATATTATTTCCCTTTGCCACTCACCAGAGAAACTGAATTTACGTTTTATTTTTACAAATAAAAGTTTATGAAACAATACTTGAAATTCTTAACAAATGTCAATTTTTTCTAAAACTTCAAAATGTTTGGTGGGTGACATTTTTCAATTTTTTAAATAAATTTGATATGGTTTTGTGTTTCTACAATAAAAACTCATCTGCTGATGGTATACCATACAAGTGTTGTTCTGAAGTCATACACCTATTGTACACTAGCCCGTCGGTTGATAAAGTATGTCACCCTCCAATTTATTTGTTTATGTGTGAAGTCCCTGTAAGGATGAGATGAAATCTCTTAGATCCTATAAACCACCAATAGGACGGTTTTTATGGTGGCCTTCTTTCATCCGCCACCATAGCCGATAGTGCAATGGCCATGGAGGCACAACGGGAGATATATCCATGACCATGGTGGGGTTGAAAGAAAGGCACGATAAAAACAGTCCCATTAGTGGTTTATAGGATCTAAGAGATTTCTTCTCTATAAACCTATATAGCACCATCCATCTATTATGCTGTTAGGGGCCCATGTTAGTATAATTCTAATACACTAAAACTTAATATAATTGTAAATGCCCGTCTGTGTAATACTTAAGGCTAGTGATATTAGCTCTATATGCAAAATATTCATTGCCTACTGGCCTTAATCATGGCGACATATTGAAGCCAGAACAAAATAGATCACAGTTGTTTGATTTTTTTTGTCTTTTACGCTGCCACTGCCAGCATGATAGGGTGTCTACCTCGCCAGCATCGTTGGCGGCGCTGATGCATGTCTTCCACGCCTATAGAGCGGCTGGGTGAGTGTGACGCTAACATCTGCCGGTACGGCAGAAAAAAATAAGATTTTAAGACCTGCTCAGAGTGGCTGGAACAGCAAAATGTGTTTACTGCTGACCGGCCAGAATGGCAAGGCAAGGTATTTTTTTTCTACTACTAGGACAGAGAGTACGTTTTTATATGCCTTAATCATATCCGGCAGTTGTGAGCAGGATTGCGGAGCCGGGGCCGAGGAGCCGTGGAGCAGACTTTTTGCTAGAGCCGGTGTCAAATATATCTGGCGACTCCACGGCTCCCAAATGTTTTTTTTTTTTAAAGCAGAATTTTTTTTAGATTTAAAATTGCAAATTTGTTTGATTGTTTGCATCCTATAATTTGAAATGTTGTCATGTTTTACGAACGCCACAACAGTAACAGCATTTAAATGATAGCGTGCACGCACATCACCACAATAAATCTTTAATGGGGAATCGTTTTGTGTTCGTTTTAAATCTTGTTTACCCTTCGAAATTGTTTTAATGGCATGTTATTTAGTTATATGTAAAGTTAAAACAGTTTTATTTCATAGAATAATTGAATCAATCATTTAAAAATAAATTATTATTACGAAGACAAATAGAACGCGTCATTTCGTATATTATTTGATCGCGAATTTGTAATAGACTAAAAACAAAATGGTCGCTTTCTGTATTTAACAATTTTATTATAAACAGAATATCTGATATAGAGTAGATACATTTATAAGGCTGTGGCTATTCTGACCAGGGTCCCAATAAAATCCGATTGTTATTCGGACCCGTGACAAATATGCACTAAGCTTAGCTATATTTAAACTTTATTAGACGGAACCAAAAAAAAATAATAATACAGAGTCCGATTAGTGGAACCCTAGACACTGAGTAAAGATTAAATCATACAATTCAAACAATTAAAAAAAAATAAACAAAAAACAATAATATAGTGCATATTTGTCTCGGGTCAGAATAACAATCACACTTTAATGGGACGGGGTCCGAATTAAAATCGGAGTTTATTGGTTATCTGGTACCCGGGTCCGAATAGTCACTTCGAATTAATAAATAATAAATATAAATACAGAAGTCTTTAAAAATATTTTAAATAATGTATCATTTTACTATTTGCTAATTTGATCATTGAAATAACTTTTTATTATTTATGAAAATGGCGACTAGTGAAGCCTCGATCGAAAATAATATTTTTCTGGATGCACTAAAATGGTTTGTTTTTAGTAAAACCGAAAATGCGTATATTTTCCAAGTTCCTGACTATGGGGGTTGAACGCGGCAAAATTTGCAGAACTTTTTATCAGCGGCATGTTAGCTTGGAACAATTACAATTTTTTTTGTCTCGTGTGATACTACCTTAATAAGGAACCGAGCCGGAGCCGTCAAATTTGTGGGAGCCGTAGAGGGAAAAAAATATGGCGGCTCCGCAAGCCTCGTTGAGAGTACATTGACAAATGCCGACACTGGTATTTACATTGACAAATGCCCACACTGTTGTTTACATTGACTAATGCCAACAATGGTGTTTACATTTCGGTTATTATTGTTAATTATTGTATACTGAGGTAGCCAATATCAGGGCCTAGAATATTTAATTTTACCCAGTCACAAATCAATCAGTTTTTCTGACGAATGTGATGTTTTATTTTGTCTAGATATATTTGTAATTAATCTAAAATGCTGTTTAAGAAAGTTAATACATAATTTAGGTTACCATGAAATGAATAGAATTAGGTGTTATGAACGTACCTTATTTTCGAAATCCATTTTGTCTGTTTTACTCATTTTTTTTTTGGTTTAAGTCTCAACGTGTTTCTGCTTAACGTTCTCCGTCTGACTATCTCTATGTCTGAATGAAACTGGACAAAGTAACTATGGATACTATGACGTCACGAGGGTTAAAGTTCATGTATTGGGATGATTTTGAGGCTTGTCCCATACAATTTTCATAAGATAATAATGTGTCAGTCAACAAGCCGGTCCAGGCCAGGTCATTGTAATAATCTGGGACACTTTCAACCAAGGTGTTCAAAGACTGATTAAATACCACCTGGGAATTCAATTGTTAACAAGTTTCTTAGGTACGTAGAGACACGCTTTCAAACAAAACAGCAGTAAATCAGAGTTTACCAATGCGAGCCTATGCCCTATAAGAAAACAACCTAATAGTGGTCGTTTTGAATTATTCAGTTTTCTATCAAATAGTGGTCTTTTTGAATTATTCAGTTTTCCATCAAATAGTGGTCTTTTATTAGATGATAATCTGAATTGTGAATGACCTTTTTAAGCAGTACTTTCCATTAATTAAAAATAAATAGCGAAAAAGGAAAAAAAACACAATTGTAAATAGTATTGAGGTACAGGTGGCCGAGTAATGTAGAGCACTCGACTGCTGACCTGAAAGTCAATGGCTCGAACAAAAATTATTTCTCTAGGTCCTGATTAAAAAAAGATGTTAATAGTATACTATAATAATATGTAAAAAAGCGCTTTGGTTTCTGCGTAAATCGAATCTAAAAAGAATTAATACAACAGTATCCCAGATTTCCAGTATAAAATACAATCATGAAAAAATCGGATCTGCATGAAACCAAATATAACCTAGCCTACCGATCAAGCCTTAGGGTTTATAACTATGTAAAGGTTTTGCAGGGTACAGCTTGTAATATAAATAATAGCAATTATGGCTCTGCATTAGATCGAAAGTGTAGAATTAACACATCAGTATTTCAGTTTAAAATATAATCATCAAAAAATCGGATCTGCCCATAATCAAACAAGCAAAAATTAAGCCTGTAAAAACAGGACTTTTAAGAGCATTTTCATGTATAAATAGTGAGGGAAGTAAGTCATGTTTAATAACTGTTACAAAAATAAATAATGATCACGCCCCTTTTTTTAGCTTATAATCTATATATAATATATAAGCCCATTAGGAACCCTGAAGCCCGGCCCTGAGAGGTCCTATCGCAAAATGGACTTTTGATGCACACAAAATGATATATACATCATGGGTCTAGGACTTATGGTTGCTGAGATATAGGGCGCTCCTTTGTTAATATAGCTTATATTGTAAAAAACGGTACTTAATACGCCCCCCTTTTTCGGCCCTCAGAGGTCAGATCGCAAAATGGACTTTTGATGCACACAAAATGATATATACATCATGGGTCTAGGACTTGTGGTTGTTGAGATGTATGGTGATGACAGACAGACAGACAGAATGACAGACAGACAGACAAAACGGGGATAATAGAGCATTTATTTTCGATAATGCTCTAATTATAACCTCGCATACCGATCAAGATTAAGGGGATATAACACTATGCAACGATTTTGTAGGTGCAGCCGGTTAACAATAATTAATAAAATGTGAACACCGAGGCCGGCATCAGTCAATAAATACTGGGGTGAAGTTATACATTTTTTCAGCAAAGTTCATGGAGGAAACGTCTGATCGGTTTTAAATATGATAGTACACACACACACATACACACACACATGTATATATATATATATATATATATATATATATATATACATATATATATATTATGCAAATGTTTAGTTCAACCCACCGTTATTTATAATTCTTTATATCTCTGTTTCCAGAAAGAAAACCGTTATAACCTCTGCCATGATGATCAAAAAGGTTATCCCTATGAAAGAAACATCAACTATGTCTATGTGTTTGTGGATGTTCTGTACAATGGTATATCATTCTCATACCATGTCAGTTCAACGCTGCATAATTTTTTACTGAACTAACAGGAATAACATCAACAGCTAAGCGCTTGACTCGGAAATGTTTAAATCTAAACAGTGTCTTGAATAAACGTCTCACGGAAGTCTATAACAAAGTAAATAATATACCATTGTCTAAACAACTATCTGATTTACCAACCCATATTATCTTACAGTTTCACAATAGGGAAGTGGTTAATTGTAGAACTTTCAAACTGAAATAGGAGGAACTCATTGACAAAGCCACCAATTACTACGTCTTAGTCAAAATAAATCTGAGAAGAGAAACCACCGTAATAATCTTCTGGTTTTACAGGAGATTAAGAGAACAATAAAATGTAACCCCGACAGATCAATCTGGTATATTTAATGGGATACAAATAAACACGAAATGAAAAAAAAAAAAATAACAAGAATTGTGTATGAGTTAGTTTCTCAATTTGATTGCCAATATTTACCTCTGTAGAGACATAAAATGTGTGTCTTGTATTAAGACATAGGCCTGGCAACATAGAATGTGTGTCTTGTATTAAAACATAGGCCTAGTTACATAGAATGTGTTTCTTGTATTAAAACAAAGGTCTGGCAACATAGAATGTGTCTTGTATTAAAACATAGGCCTAGTTACATAGAATGTGTGTCTTGTATAAAACATAGGCCTAGACACATAGAATGTGTGTCTTGTATTAAGAAATAGGCCTAGATACATATAATGTGTGTCTTGTATTAAGAAACAGACCTAGATACATAGAATGTGTGTCTTGTATTAAAACATAGGCCAAGTTATATAGAATGTGTGTCTTGTATTAAGACATAGGCCTAGATACATAGAATGTGTGTCTTGTATTAAGAAATAGGCCTAGATACATATAATGTGTGTCTTGTATTAAAACATAGGCCTAGTTACATAGAATTGTGTCTTGTATTAAGAAATAGACCTAGATACATAGAATGTGTGTCTTGTATTAAAACATAGGCCAAGTTATATAGAATGTGTGTCTTGTATTAAGACATAGGCCTAGATACATAGAATGTGTGTCTTGTATTAAAACATAGGCCAAGTTATATAGAATGTGTGTCTTGTATTAAGACATAGGCCTAGATACATAGAATGTGTGTCTTGTATTAAAACATAGGCCAAGTTATATAGAATGTGTGTCTTGTATTAAGACATAGGCCTAGATACATAGAATGTGTGTCTTGTATTAAGAAATAGGCCTAGATACATAGAATGTGTGTCTTGTATTAAGACATAGGCATAGTTACATAGTATGTGTGTATTAAGACATAGGCCTAGATACATAGAATAAGTGTCTTGTATTAAGACATAGGCCTAGATACATAGAATAAGTGTCTTGTATTAAAACATAGGCCTAGATACATAGAATGGGTGCCTTTTTTCAAAAATTGAAATAAACATTTCTCATGCTAACATATTTCTTACTCTGAAGAATTACTAAGAATTCTCTAACCCATCTCACACATGACACCCCCCTCCCCCCTTCCCGATCTACCTTTATCTCAACCCTTTCCCCCCACACATATAGAAGTAACAACTCGGCATTAAGGTGTTTCAGGTTGTATAGTTTTAAAAAAGTCTAAAAACAGGAGATTTTTTAAAATTATTTTGTTTTATGTCATTGAATCAAATGTGTAAAATATTTGGTCAATTGACCTTTGTTTAGTACTGTTTGGTACGGGCAGTGGCGTTGACCGCTTTAAGTAAAAACCATGTGTAATGACTGTAACACGAGTAATGAATGTAACACGAGTAATGAATGTAACACAAGTAATAAATGTAACACAAGATAGGAGTAATGATTAAAACACAAGTAGAAAGTAGAATGTTACACAAGTAATTTTCAATAAATGTAACTGTCATACCCATTAGGATTATGCATTGTTTAATTACTGTGTTATTTCTTTATTTAATATGTTCATTGCTTGTGACCTGGTTTTAGTAAGGTCAAGCATGTATGATAAAATAGTGTCATTCACCCACGCAATAACCATCTTGGGTTTGGCGTGAATCGCCCACACATTTGACCTCTGTGGTCTTGGCGGGGAAAATGACGTAATATGCGAGGGTGAACTACCTATACGTAGGGGAAGATAAGGCAGGAGAACAATAGTAAGAGCAGGAGAGCAGTGAGAAACTGGGTTGACTAGGTGGACAGTACAGTGAAGACTAATCTTTGTTAGAAAGTTGTGTAGTGAGTTATAGGATTATACAGAGTAGACACATGTGATTTATTGGCTCATCTCCTCAAGAGTTTATACATTATTCAATTGTATTCTCATCTTCTCATCTGTAAATATCATGTATTAAAGTGCAGTTGTTAATCCTCTTATGCTACAAGGAGTTGTGTCGTCTTATTATAGTAGGAACACAAGTGGGATACGACAGTAACACAAGATATTATCAATAAATGTAACACAAGTAACTACCAATGAATGTAACACAATTAATACGCAGTGAATGCAACACAAGTAATGAGTATGTAACACAAGAAATGATTACTGAATTTTACACAAGAAATGCATTGATTTTACAATGTAACAATTGTACCATAATAATAATTTTTAAAATACGAACGTGAAATGATAAGAATGTAGCATGAAATATATGTATGTATGTATATATTTATATATATATATATATATATATATATATATATATATATATATATATAAATATATATATATTGTTTACATATTTTTATAAAGTCGGAAATAAGCAATTTCTATCACAATACTACGATACAATACAATAAATAATGTCATTCAATACAAGAAAATCAATACAATCAATAAATGTAATCAGTAAAACTAATTGATCAATGCATGCAATCTGTACAGCAAATCAATAAAATAAAATCAATACAACCTGTCAATACAATCAATCAATGCAATCAGTCAATACAATCAATCCGTACAACTAATCCAACGATACATTCAATCAATCAATATAATCATAATAAAAATTAACAACACGCAGAATACACTTAGCCTTTTCCGTTAATTTTTTTCCTGTTTTACACTTTAACCTATTTATAGCTACTCGGACATGCTGGATGTATCCAGCTAATACTTTCAAGTCATAAAACTAACAGACAATCCAGAACCAGGATTGCGGAACCGCCATATTTTTCCCGGCTCCGGCTCCCACAAATGTGACGGCTCCGGATCTACTCCGGCTCCCTATTAAGATAGTATTACACGAGACAAAAATGTTTGTAATTGTGCCACGCAAACATGCTGCTAATAAAAAGTCCCAATAAAGTCTGATTGTTATTCGGACCCACAGCCTTATAAATGTATCTACTCTATTTCAGCTATTCTGTTTATAATAAAATTGTTAAATACAGTAAGCGACTATTTTGTCTTTAGTCTATTACACATTCTTGGTTAAATAATGTACAAAATGACGCGTCCTATTTGTTGTCGTAGTAAAAAAATATTTTTAAATGATTGATACAATTATTCTATGAAATAAAACTGTTTTAACTTTATATATAACAAAAAAGCATGCCATTTAAAAAATTTCGGAGGTAAACAAGATTTAAAACGAACACAAAACGATTCCCCATTAAGGATTTCTTGTGGTGATGTGCGTGCACGCTATCATTTAAATGCTGTTATTGTTGTGGCGTTCGTAAAACATAACAACATTTCAAATTGTAGGAGGCAAACAATCAAACAAATTTTGAATTTAAAAGCTAAAAAAAAATTCTGCTTTAAAAAAAAAAAAATGTGCGAACAGTGGAGCCGCCAGATTTTTTCGTCTCCGACTCCGGCTCCAGCAAAAAATGCGGCTCCTCGGCTACGGCTCCGCAAGCCTGTCCAGAACTTCAAGCCCATTAAGATCCAAAGATCCTACCATTACCCGATCTATCGTGAGTAGACGCTAATGAATCAGCGTAATATTAGCTACATAATGTCACTTAAATATCTAATAAAAGAATAGCAATTTGTGTTATGCGTTAAATCGAAAGAAAAGAATTAATACAAAAGTATTGCAGTTTGAAATACAACCATGAAAATGTTGGATCTGCCCGATGCCAAAAATAACCTAGCCTACTGATCAAGCCTAAGGGGATATAACGCTATTCAAAGGTTTCAAATTTTCTAAGGAAATAGTATCAGACATAATAAAAACTAATAGCTGTTAGTGACGGTTTCTATTTCTTTTCTATCAGGTTTACGTCCTAGATTACATGGTTACACAAGGATGCAAATTGGTCAAGATTAACATTGGACTGTCGACTATGTGCTTCGTCTACTCTCTTACTCACTCAGAAACCTATTCTCTGACCAATATTGGCGGTTATGATATGGTCAGTCTATTATTGTCACTGTTTCTCATTCTAACAGTTTCTGTTTAGTTATTTTTTTAAGTGTGTATTTGGGGAAAAAAATGTAATTGATTTCTGAGGCACTCATTATACTGTGTGAGTTTTTGTACTGTATAAGTGACTTTTATATACTTTCGATTTACCGCAGAACCTAAATCGCTTTTATATTTATGATTAGAAATTGCAATTTTTTGTCCACGTTTTGACTGTCTGTCTGTCCGTCATCATCCTAGATCTCAACAACCATAAGTCCTAGACCCATGATGTATATATCATTTTGTAGTTCTTGGCCTGCCATGTGTGCAGCAAATATTCATTCAACAATCTGACCTCTGAGGGCCGTAAAAGGGGGCTTATAAAGTACCGTTTTTTTACTATATAAGCTATATTAACAAAGGAGCGCTCTAGATCTCAGCAACCATAAGTTCTAGACCCATGATGTATATATCATTTTGTAGGTCTTGGCCTGCCAAGTGTACATCAAAAGTCCATTTTGCGATCTGACCTCTCAGGGCCAAAATATAATAGTTTCTTATATACCGTTTTTGCTTATATTTTAAATATAAATAATAAAAGCTAATCAAAGGGGCGTAATCATTATCTATTTTTGTAATAGTTATTCAACATGATTACTTCCCTCTCTAAATTTATCAAAATCCATGCGCTTGGAGCAATATTTATGGCTGTAACCCGGAAAAAAAATACGGATTTCGTCCGGCGTAACCGAAAATGCTCTAAAATGTCCTTTGTCCGCAACGGAAAAGACTTAAATTGCTTGTTTTTGTTTCTGCTGTATTTGCTTAATAAAAAATTGGGAAGAAATGATACTTAACAGGAACGATAGTAACGTTTCGATAAAATAAAATTAAACAATCTGGGTGACTTGTTGTGATCTGCATGACGTGAGCTGTAGAGTTCAAGTCCCTGACTATGTATTTAAGCAAGACATCAATGGTATTTGCTATTCTGTGTATAAAAGAAGAAGCACTATAAGATTCAATAATGTCATATTTGTGATTTACAGGACGTAAGATTAAAATATCATTTCCTTTTATCGCACTATCCCACCACCACAACGTCAGAAATGTCAAGAGATGTCTTTATTATACGGTTTGCTATTCACGAACGCAATTATGTTTGTATCAATACACTAATGTAATGGTCATGTTTGTCTACATTAAACAATTTTCTGGCGCATAATCGATAAATAAAAAGAAAAAATATTGTCTATATTATTCAATTTTACTCCAGCAATAAAGTACAATGAACTTCTGTAAACTATAATGAAATGAAAAAAAAATACTTAACTGTTTTGTATCTGATACCCGTTACCTATATTTATTGGATGAATGAGACGTAATCTTAATACATTATTTATTGGATGAATGGGATGTAATCAAAATACATTATTTATTGGATGAATGGGATGTAATCTAAATACATTATTTATTGGATGAATGGGATGTAATCAAAATACATTATTTATTGGATGAATGGAGTGTAATCTAAATACATTATTTATTGGATGAATGGGATGTAATCTAAGTACATTATTTATTGGATGAATGGGATGTAATTTAAATACATTATTTATTGGATGAATGGGATGTAATCTAAATACATTATTTATTGGATGAATGGGATGTAATCAAAATACATTATTTATTGGATGAATGGAGTGTAATCTAAATACATTCTGTATTGGATGAATGGGATGTAATCAAAATACATTATTTATTGCATGATTAGATGTAATCTAAATACATTATTTATTGGATGAATGGGATGTAATCTAAATACATAATTTATTGGATGAATGGGATGTAATCTAAATACATTATTTATTGGATGAATGGGATGTAATCTAAATATATTATTTATTGGATGAGTGGGATGTAATCTAAATACATTATTTATTGGATGAATAGGATGTAATCTAAATACATTAAACTCAACTTTACATTAAAAATAAAATGAATGCAAGAAAGCATTTATTTTTAATGAGCACTGGCATATATTTCTTATGGGTTAAAATAATACTACTTATATTTCAATAATCCTTTATCCATATTCTCTTTACACAGTTTTTTTTCAAGAGTGTAAGTTAATTATGGAGAAAGGCTTCTTCAACTATTTTAGAAGTAATATATTTGTAATGAATTTTATGATAATAAGCTATGCATTGATCATGACAGCCATCCGTAATGAAATTGTTATTATTGAAATGGGTGACCATCGCATCAGAGCTTAGACGTGTTATTTTTGTCCAGCGCGTAAATTGTTTTTATTGTATGGATAATGCATAAACAATTTAAAAAAAAACAAACTATAACGTACATAATAATGTGAATTTGTATATTCTTTGCAATGGGAAATAGTCTCTCTTACTTTAATACGGTATCTCCATACATAATTTAATCACCATTGCCTTATTCACTACATACATAGAAAAGTCAATAGCACCTATAGGCAATTTGATGTTATGGAACAGTTATCGCTGATTTAAGATAATATATATATATATATATATATATATATATATATATATATATATATATATATATATACTACATATGATGTGTAGAAAAGTAAGTAATTTCTGCACATTATGATACGTATTTTACTGATAGTATGTCAGATATTAACAATGTTTTTTTTTAAAGTCATACATCTAATTAAAATATAAATTCACACTTTTGAAAATGCACCCAAATGTAGAGAAAATTTACATTTAATCCCGTTATCGTTTTGTTATCAATAACTCTATTTCCATAAAATATTGTAAACAATATCCTTAGAGGTTTTTCTTCTTAAATTCAAATCTAATCTGCACACTTCCCTATATTGTTGGACAGCACAAGATCATTTTGATCAACAATACACGACCCGGCAGACTGTCGTCAAAATTTCTTTTGTAAATTCATCCAATAAATTATGTATTTAGATTACATCCTATTCATCCAATAAATAATGTATTTAGATTACATCCCATTCTCATAGTCTCTAAACGGTGCCCCCCCCCCCAATATCACTATTTTCATTTTGTTTTATAACTATTTTTGGTTTATCTTTATTTGTATTGCCACCATTGCTAGCATGACATGGTGTTGTGTGCCCGCCACATAAGCGTTATTAATGGCGCACGGTTCGTGCCTACCATGCGGCGGAGTATGAGTACCACTACATCTGCCGGCATAGCAGAAAAAATAAAAGATTTTATCACTTGGCCAGAATGGCATGATCTGCATGGCGTACAATAACCATGCGGGTGTGTGTACTGCGAGACGGTCAGGATGGCAAGGTAAGTTATTCCTGCCACCACGGACAAAGGAGGGTGGGGGGGTGGAAAAGTTTTGCCAGCCCCCTCTGCCAGAAATGACAGTCAACACCGCCAGCTGCTCGTATCATGTAGATCATTTAACTCGACACTTTGTCACTAGTTGTTTTTACCTGGTCAGGGGAGACATTAATGTCAACCTCGTAAAAGATTCGGGCAACACACTACTTGAATTAAACGCCGAAATAAAGTGATCAGAACATAACTCATTGTATATAATGCAACGCAGAATTATTTTAGAAGATTAACTTATGTTAGAAAAGAATAGTACAAATTTAATGTTATAGCGTATTTAAACATATATTTAAAAAAAAAAGATGAAACTTTAATTTAGCGATACAATGTTTTATTTTAATTAAGACATAATTATAAATATTTGAATATCAATTTTCAATTCAACAAGATTAACATACATTTGACTGCGATAACCCCCTTACTAGTAACACCAACTAGCACAGCAAGCTTGTTTATGATGTAAACAGTGTAAAATGTTTTCTCTAAAATGAATGAGATATGTCTTTAAACTCGTTTCTATGAATCTTAAAATATCAAAGTAGTGGCATTTTTAAAGAAAACTAATCAGCTAAAAAAATATGTTAGTACTAAAAAAACCTTTGAGATACGTTTTGGGAATTTTGCTTTAACAATACAGATTTCTAAAGTCCACTGAAGTGTATGCCACACACACAAATGAACACTTTTTCTTTACATATATATAGAGAGAGATGTATATTATATTCAAACATGAACACGTAGCTATTTTAAAGTTAATGATGTATGTTGCTGTCAGACCAATATTTATTTTCTTAAGGGTAAAATATAATTTATAAAAACGACATTACAATTCTGTAGAGCTTTGTTTGTCCTGGTAAACACAGAATAGTTCAACTATTGTTTTTCCTGGTAAACACAAAGTAGTTCAACTATTGTTTTTCCTGGTAAACACAAAGTAGTTCAACTATTGTTTTTCCTGGTAAACACAAAGTAGTTCAACTATTGTCTGTCCTGGTAAGCACAAAGTAGTTCAACTATGTCCAAGTTTTCTAAAGTTTGAGCGGCAACTATAGCGGCCTGGTCAACCCTAGCACCAGCCTCCAGCAAGTTAAAGACTCCATTGAAGTTCCCTTCTTTGACAAGTGCCACTAGGACAGTGTTGCCATGCTCATCCCGTATGTCCAGTAGACCGCCTATCTGGTGGATCATGTCTGGACCATCCTCGGCCAATGCGGCGCAGTAGAGCTGACGGAACATAAAGTCTTCATCTACAATTTCTTTAGTTTCTTTAATAGTGACAGGGACAGTTGGTTCATCTTGCATAGGTCTGAAGACAAGAGAGTACAGACAGAACATGTTAAAACAGAAATGGACCAGAATCTATTATAATATGATAAATAACGTTTAAGTTAACCTTATTTAATATTTGTGCAGTTTAAAAAAATATTTGTTTTTAATACTATATTGTTTACAAGCATTTGCATTTTAAATAAAAAAGAAGCCATTTAATCCACGAAACATTTCTTATTTAGTAACCCATATTACCAAAGTCTAATAATGGTTAAGTCAAAATTATAACCGCATTTCACCCCAACATTTATAATAAAGTAAAAATGCTTATGTCAGAAAAAAAGGTATAAGGGAATTTTTAAAATAAATCTTATTACTGTATACAATGTCAGACACAGTTTTTGAAACTGTTTTGTTATCCCTAAAAAAAAGTTAATATTTACTTTTTTTTTCTAAAATCGTACTACTCTTTTTACCTTAGATTAGCGAGGACGTTTTTATTTATCTGTTTGTGAAACGAATTCTCTAAATCAACTGCCTTAGCGTAGTTGCGTGTGTTACGCGCGCATGTGTGTGTTTGTGTGGCGAGGTTAAGCTAGCGGTCACGAGGTCAGAGTCTGGTCGTTTCTGGATTAGAAGAGAGCCACATAAGAGATTCACATAGAAGAGAGATATAAAGATTTAGTCATAGAGAGGATCAGAATCTTAGAGATAATCTTTGTTTAATGAGAAGTGATATGGTATTATAAGTAAGATAAGTTTAATATATGTGATAATTCATTTTCTATATAATTGGATTGTTGTTTGCATAAGAGTTGTATTCTTACATATCGGATTAACTACTCAAGTATTTATCTTATTTCATATTGTGTTATATGTGATTAAACATGTTATGAACTATGAAGCACCGCAGATGTTCTTCTTTATCATAATGTATTCGTTACAAGGTGACGGGAATATTTGTTACATCCACCCTGCACAATATTGGTGGCCGAGAGAAAGCTAATAACTGCTGAAATGGTTGTAATATGTTCAGAGGCGGAGTTACGGAAGGTCGTACCAGGCCTACGAAAGGGCCCAGCTTGACCTGTTTTTAATAGATAGAGTTTGTTTTGTTTCGATTGAAAAAACACTGTGGTGGCGCATCAAATACAATGGATGAAAATTATTTTCTCCCAAGTCTGTTGTTGTTTCATAGGTAAAACTAAAAACAAGCCAGAACAACAGATGACTATATTATTTACTATATAAATATTATTACTATTACAAAACTAAATTATTTAATATTTGAGAAACTGTAATCATTCATTTATATCATTCAAAATCGAGCCTGTCTAGGATCCACACCTTAAATTGTTTTCTTTTTAGTTACACTGTGATCAGTACCGGCATAGTTGAGTGGTATTCGAATGACTGCTAAAGTCTCTCTCTCTCTCTCTCTCTCTCTCTCTCTCGCTCTCTCTCTCTCTCTCTCTCTCTCTCCCTCTTTCTCTCTCTCTCTCTCTAAACTCTCTCAATGATAACTGCGGCTGAAACTTAGTCTCTAAGAGTCCGTGAGATTAAACTCGCTTTGTCCCTCAACATCTGGGAACTGCCATAAAGGCCAATGACCAGTAAGCTGTCCGACTGGTCCAGCCTGAGTTCTGCCAGTCCGGGGCACTCAAAATGCACACGATCCAAGGTTTCCTCCACCTCCCTGCAGCGGTGACAAAGGGTGTCGATATTAGGCCTCAACCTTCCAAAGTACGTAGCTATAGGACACTGTCCAGCACGGAACTTGACAATTAGTGCCTGCTCGATCCTCCTGAGCCCCCCCCCCCCTCACCAGGGGTCAGTTTTGAACGGCCGCTCCATCTGCCTGAAGACATTTCTGACCGTCTCCCATTGTCCCAACTCAAGAACCACCGAGTTCGCTCAAAGATCCTGATCTTGTCACACGCTGCCTTAAGTGAGCTCTTATTCGTACCTACGGGCTGCGCCTAGGCTTGTATCGACTTTGCCGGGCACGTCCAAATACCCGGGTATCCACTGTAGAGCACTAATAAACAATGCCGGGACATAAGATATTGGATAGAATCCAATAGACCCCTGTCGAAAATTTTATTTCACAGCCACAATTAAAAGCTTCTATGAGCGCTTGACTAGTAATTTCGGGATAAAGCCATTTAATAGCTGACTATGGTCAGTTGAAGGGCCAGATTACAGATATTTTAGGTCACTAAAATAGTGCAAGTTACTGAATTAGCAGTGTTATTACTCTAGACAAATGCATTACTTTTTTTTTTTTAACAAGGACACAGAAATGTTCTATACCTTGAAAAGTACTTTGCCTAGTGTACTTATGCAAGTAACAAAGGCTCTGACTGTAATAAAATTAAACATCAAATTCCAGGATAAAGAAAGTAGTAAAATGTGTTCAATAGTCAGTGGGTTAATTGATCTGTGGATAGTTTAGAAATATAATAATTGTTTATTTTACCCCGCGAGTGTTTTATTTTTAAACGCAGACTGTACCCTAGACACCAGCCTAGTGTTCAACACAATCTAGGGCTGTCATTGACACCCTATACCATTTGTTGTAATCAGAGGCGGATTTAAGGACGGCGCAGTGAGGGCGCACCCGGAGCCCTATAATATTTCCAGGCCCTTACAGCATTGTTCAACTTTACAGTTTATGACGGCCCTTCGTGTAGCGGGTTAAGGGGGTTGAACACGAACCGGTTGCCAGTTGTTTTGTTTCCGCTAATAGCATTGTGGGTGAAAAAAGCGAAAATAAAATCACACAAATCGTGTAAAAATAACAGAAAGTAAAATTTACACACTCTTTTTGCACACTTGATCGCGAATTCGACATAAGACTGGATAAATTACCATGTGTAAACACTCTACACAAGGGCAAAAAGATGGATGTTGTAGAATGGGTAGTTGCAGGAGAATTTATCCCATCATATATAATAATACTCATTTCCAGTGTGCGTTAAATCGAAAGTAAAGAATTAATACAATAGTATTCCAGTTTAAAATACAATCATGAAAAAAAACTAAAAATAACATAGCCTACCGATCAAGCATAAGGGTATATAACTATATGCAAAGGTTTTGCACGGTACAGCTAGTATAATAATAATAACCATCTTTGGACATCAAGCTAGAAGTATATTACTACTACTGTTTCATCAATATGGCTGGCAATACATCAAAAAACCAGTGTCTATTCTAGGCTTGACACGGGTTTTTTTATGGCAGCTTGACATTTTGACCTAACAGCTTCAGTTTTGGTCTTTTCCTATTCAACTGTTTATTTACAAACATGATGGGGGCACTACTAGGTTACCTAACACTTTAGATCTTGAATAGTGTGACTAAAATATCTTCCCCAATATTCAATAGAGAAAGATAACGCTGTCAAAATAACAGGTTCTTTGTTTAAAAAAATGAATTAAGTAAAATATGTACCTAATGTAACTGGATTTCTATTACAATCAAACAAAGAAATGGGTAACATATCTTTAGTAAGTATAATGAAAATGTTTATTAGTAAACAAATTCCAAAACAAATTACATACCGTGGCCTCACCCGATAGCTTATTTTTCTATAGTTTTCCATAGTGACGTCACCAGACTATGTTATTTCATTCTTACTTTCCTTTATATCATTATCTGACTAACTATTTTCCATAAAAACGTAAAATGCATTTTAACTATATATCAATATCACTTTAATGTTCAATTTAAAATGTATCTTCAAGTTATTTATCGAAATATGGCTGGAATGCCATACATTTTTATCCAAAAACTTGTGATAAAATCCACTAAATTAAATAATTCGCAGTAAAATAAATTATTGACCGATTTTTTTAAATGTATACACCCAAAAAAATAGATCGTTTTCCGCTCTTCAAGGAACTTAAACTTTTATAGTTAAATATAGTACACGAGATCAAAAGTAGAGAACACGTAAAAAAGCGGCGATCGACTCTTACAAGACACTATCGGTATATCGGTCACAACGTCTGGACAGTGTCATTCTTATACAGGTAAGAAAACTTCGCAACCGCTTTGGGCCCCCATATCTAAAGGGGTCCCTTCTAGATTTTATTTTTCTGAGAGGACCTATTAGGGGATCCTTTACCTAGGGGCTTGCCTCATATATCTGAACTCTCTCCGTAAAAGTTCTTATAAATGACACTGAGGAAAAAAAAACATTTTAAGTGGTCGATTATATCCTGCTGAGTTTAGATAAAAGGTAAAACACTTTGACGTGGTAGTAATGTAATAAACAATAACAGACAGGCGTCTCAGAAATTGGCAAATAATAAAAAAAATCGATAACGTATTAGATAGAAAGTAAAGGGTGTTAAAAGGGTAGTAATTGGATAAAAAGTAATGGATTAAATATGGTAGTAATCGGATAAAATATAATATATATTAAAAAGGTAGTAATTGGATACAATTTAATGGATGTTAAAATGATTGTAATTGGATAAAAAGTAATGGATCAAAAAATGGTAGTAATCGTATGAAGATTAACAATGGGACAGCTAAGGAGTCGGTAGATGTAAAATTGATCAATTGGTAGATCGAATAAAAAACATAAAAATACGGATCAATAGAGAGTAACGTATATCTGTATGCTGATTGATAGAATATATTCATTATATGTCTATGATAGACAGATAGGTAGATAGATGTAAGCCTAATCAAACGTAGGTTTATTTGCTACTTACTTAGCCCCACAAGCCAAAAGCACTTCAAAAGCTCTTATGTTTTTGTCTTCTACTGCATAGGCCAGTGCAGTTCTACCTTGTGAGTCCATTCTATTGATATCATTTCTTTCTGCCAGATGTTTCAATAAACCTTCCTCACCTTTACATCTCGCCAACAGGTAAATGAACATAACAGCAAGGTCTGGATTCTGATCAAGATCACCTTGACCTCCCGTATGACAGGTTTGCGATCGTTCATCGATGTCCGTACCATCGTCATCGAAATAAGCAGCGTATACATCTGGAGGAGGTTCTATCAATTCTCCATCGTCACTACCACTAGACTCGGTTTCTACCTCTTTATCTTCACCAGTCTCCAGATTTTTCTCAGTTTCTTTACTACAACCGACATCCATGTCACAAATATTGTGTTTGTCCTTGAAATAAATTATTGGTACATTAATGTGTTGATCATTTGGAGTAGTTATTGGTACATTAATGTGTTGATCATTTGGAGTGGTTATTGGTAAATTAATGTGTTGATCATTTGGAGTAGTTATCGGTACATTAATGTGTTGATCATTTGGAGTAGTTATTGGTACATTAATGTGCTGATCATTTGGAGAAGTTCTTTTTTCTTTACTTGGACTAATCATTTGTTCATGATTATCATTTGTTGTAATTGATTGTAAATGATTTGAAGTGATCATATCTGAATGAGTATTACTTGATGGAATGTTTTTCTCATCACTTGGCTTAATGATCGGTTCCTGATTAAACCAATTGAATGGTTCAATCGTTTGTACTTGATTGTAAGTATCATTAACTGTAATCATTTGTTCATGATAATTTTCATCATTAAGCTCATCCCATAATGAATTTGTTAGATCACGATTGCATTCTTCATCTAGTATATTAAGTTGTTCTACATTTTCGGTAGTGGTTCTTTGCTTATGGTTGTTCTCTTTATCTACATCTTTGTATTGTTCATCAAAGGAATCATTATTCGGAGATAAAATATTGTCACAATATCTATCATCAGCACGTGACATCATTGACTCCTGATTGTTGCCGTGATCCCTGTCACCAGCACGTGACATTATTGACTCCTGATTGTTGCCGTGATCTCGAGTAATGGAATGATCGCAATCGTTGTCCAAGTCTGAAAGAAAGTCGTTATTACTCCTGCTGACCGTGTTCCGAGTGTCCACGTCTACGTGTCTGATCATCTTGTTGTCACTAAGTCATCTCCATTAAGGTATTACGTTTAGCGATTCATTCGACGTGTTACATCCGAATCTATATTAGGAATAGAAACAAGTTAATTACAATGAGACATAATGCAATTTGTGCATAACTATAGAAATAGGGGACCCGATGCGAAGTAATGTGAGTGAAGTCCCTGTAAGAATGATATATAATGTTTTAGATCCTATATACCACTAATACGATGGCTTTTGCAGTGCCCTTTCTTTCATCTTAACCATAATCGATAGTGCAATGACCATGGGGGAACTACGGGAGATATAGTGGAGACTTTAACATAATGTCCATAGATCCTCACCAAAGATCGACTCGGAGACTCCAAGGTCGACAAATGGTACAGTAGTAGTAACCTTATTTTGCTTGCTCATTATTTGAGACCTGACTGTTGATTAAATACTAAAAATAGTACTGTCATGTGACCATATTTTACAGTTTTCCTTGAAAATGATGTAGCTTAATGATAGAGGTAATTAAAAATATTTTTTCATTTTGCTAATTTTTTTTAAAGTAAATAAATTACTTCTTTATGGAATTTTAATTGCTCAAAAAAAGGCCAGATGGTTTACAGTACGTTGGTTGTCCCAGCAACACGATTTTTCGCCCTTGCAACGTCTTAATAGTAGAAATGTAGCCATTAGTACAAACGGTCGTTTATGGTGCTGCCATTTTTAAGGGCCTCTGTCCCCAAGTATATACATGAAAAACCAAAGATACTGTATAAAAATTTAAACATTTTTTTTTGTAGAGCTTTGCTTACTCTGTGCAAAAAAAAATCAAATCTAGCTCTCGCTTTATTTCTGCAGAATCATTTGATTTCTCTTATTTCGTCTAATGCCATATAAGCCCAAGTTTACAGTTTGTTCAACTATCTTCAACAACCATTAATATTCAATGAGTAAAACAATACAAAAAACGGATCCGTCCTCCCCCCCCCCTCAGACCTTATCCCAATACCATGTTTTATAAGTGAAGGCCAAATTACAAACCATACTTTGTGTAGCAGGTTTTAAGTAAAAAAAAAATATTATTATTAAGCTGCACTTAAGAACTTTTTAAAAGCTTACTTCACTTTCTAAACAAATTTAAAATGTACATCAACAATAAAATTAGAGTTCGTTAACTAACCCAGACATTATGTTCTAGAATATTGCTGTTATTGACGTGTATGTACCTTATACCTTATCTTTCACTCCCCCATTGACACCATTATTTTAACCTCTTGACCCCTTAGTCACTTGGAAACGGTGAAGTTTACATGGAGCAAAGCACGTATAGAGGTAACGTCACCATTTAACAGTGGTGTAGTGCAGGGGCAAGGAGGTCATCGTGTTCCGGGCTCTACTCACAAAAAGGCACCAAATGATCTATTTTACATTAAATATTATGTTTTTGAATTGGGGGGGCGCTGAAAAGTTATCATGCCCCGGGCGCGAGTTAAACTCGCTACGCCTCTGCAATTTACACACAATTAAATTAATATAATAAACTCCGATGAATATTAAATAAATGCAATTAATACAAAAACAGAATCAACTCAATTCACACAGATATTCTATTTACTATTTTAACGCAATTTAGACTGGTAGTCATTTAATACGGAAGTCTAATACATTGACACCGAATTTTCATTAACACTAACCGTAAACAATACAACCTCACCACACTTATGTTCTACAATGGCTCTTCTGTCTAATTTTACGCTGTTCTGTTCAATGTCCAGGTATACACACATTAACCGCACAGTCTACCAACAAGTCTCAGCATTCACTCCCCTGACCATTCAAGCCATTGTTTGACCATACATGCCAGAACAAGCACACATACACACACACACATATACACACCCACACACACACACATACACACCCACATAGTTGCTCTGCTATAAAAACCTTTTGTTTGCCGCGTATCACCTAACTACAGGGCCAGCCCCCCCCCCCTGCGTTTTGGCTGGCCCCCCTCTGGTTATTTGTGCTTCTTTTTAGTAAAATGTATTACCTGGCCCCCGTGCTAATGCCTGGCCCCTGCTGCAGAATGCCTGGCCCCTGCTGTAAAATGTTCAGGCTACGGGGCTGCCAAATTAAACACTAACATGTTTATGAAAGACCCTCGGGACTGAGTCTATTTAGATCTAATCAGTAAACTTACGATTGGGGCCGGAGGCGGGTGGTGGCGGGGGGGGTAGTCAAATTTACATTGATAGGCCCTGGAAATGATTGTCAATATAACATTTTTTTTTAAATAGATTAGGCCCTCTAACAATCTTTCAAAATCAGGGCATGCCTGTAACCCCTAAACTCTCAAGTGACTTTAGTCCTGGTCCCCTAATAATAAGGGCTTTTCCTTGTGGCTGGCATTATAAAATTCCGTAAAGAGGCCCTATATCAAGTGGAGGGGGGTAACCGGAAACTGGTCTCTTGTCTTATCCATATGAACGATTTTGCCAACACGTGCCACTATAACCAATACATATTTTGAAAAAAAAAGCTTTTCTTTTACAACAAAAATATAGCTGCCGGCTACTTGTTAGAAAGAAAAGTAGATAACTCTGACCTAAACTGCCTTATCCAATTCGAGTTATCTCTATATCGAGTCTATGCACACGTAGTAACAGTTATTTTCACAACGAGGCACTATATACGATGGTCAAGCGTAAAAGTGGGGGGGGGGGGGGCGGTTTGTGAAGATTTTAAAAAAAGTCAACAAAAAATACAATTATACGTTATACGTTTTGTATATAAACATGGGGGGGGGGGGCTACAAGTCAACATAAATGTACATGCTTTCACTTACTACCCCGCCACATGTGGTATGACCTCATTTTGTTATAACGAGCAATACTTCTTTCTCATGTATATAAGGTAGAATCGTTGGTGGTGTTGCGTATAATATCAAATGATTGTATGTTACTTTCTAACATAGCTCTAGCTGTTTGCTGTTTATGATATTGTCCACACCGAATCCATTTAAAAGGCCCTAAATGAATGAAATTGTCCACAACAAACCCATTCAAAAGCCCCTCAATGAACAATAGTGTCCATACCAAACCAATTCAAAAGCCCCTCAATGAACAATAGTGTCCATACCAAACCAATTCAAAAGCCCCTCAATGAACAATAGTGTCCATACCAAACCAATTCAAAAGCCCCTCAATGAACAATAGTGTCCATACCAAACCAATTCAAAAGCCCCTCAATGAACAATAGTGTCCATACCAAACCAATTCAAAAGCCCCTCAATGAACAATAGTGTCCATACCAAACCAATTCAAAAGCCCCTCAATGAACAATATTGTCCATACCAAACCAATTCAAAAGCCCCTCAATGAACAATATTGTCCATACCAAACCAATTCAAAAGCCATCAATGAACGATATTTTCCACACCAAACCCACTTAAAAGCCCCTAAATGTCCACACTAAACACAAGTTTAATCCCACCGGAGCAATTCTTCACTAAGCACGAATGGGATTAAATGTTGAGACTGATTATTCTTGTGAGTTTTTTTTTTCTAAATAAAATAAATAATAAAGATCTGATATCTAAAAAAAAAAAATGTTTCGAATTTCTTGTTATTTTCGTTGTAATGATGTTCTTATTTATTAAATTAAACTATTTTCTATTTAAATCAAAACTTCTAATCAGTCATTTGATTTGTTTACCATTGTGAACATTACAACTGCATGGTAAAAACACTATAAGCAGCGTGGGTGAAATTGTAAGCTAATCCGAAGTTAAAATTCAAAAACTTTTGTGAATATTTCAATAAGTATGTCTTTGCAGCGAAACGGAAATTGAATGCAAAAAGTAATCGATTCCGTAATTTGGGACATTTAAAGTCTTCGACTATAGAGCGGTCCATTCTTATTATCACGTCAGACTTCTAGCACACTCCCTTCTTGTGTTCTGTATTCATTTATCCCCACCGTAAATCAGCTGACCAAGTGTTCCGGCCATTCCACCTGAGTGAATACGTGACCACGTCAGTATGATACAAATCAAATTACGCCCACTGCTTCCATATTTTTTTTGTCCACAAACTATTCACCCACAATCTATTCATCCACAAGCGATTCACCCACAAACTATTCACCCACAAACTTTTCACCCACAATCTATTCACCCACAAACTATTCACCCACAAACTATTCATCCACAAGCGATTCACCCACAATCTATTCATCAAAAACTATTCACCCACAAACTATTCACCCACAAACTATTCACCCCCAATCTATTCATCACAAACTATTCACCCACAATCTATTCATCACAAACTATTCACCCACAAACTATTCACCCACAAACTATTCACCCACAAACTATTCATCCACAAACTATTCATCCACAAGCGATTCACCCACAATCTATTCAGCACAAACTATTCACCCGCAAACTATTCACCCACAAACTACTCACCCACAAACTATTCACCCACAAACTATTCATCCACAAGCGATTCACCCACAATCTATTCATCACAAACTATTCACCCACAAACTATTCATCCACAAACTATTCACCCACAATCTATTCATCACAAACTATTCATCCACAAGCTATTCACCCAAAACTATTCACCCCCAAACTACTCACACACAAACTATTCACATACAAACTATTCACATACAAACTATTCATCCACAAACTATTCATCCAAAAACTATTCATACACAAACTATTCACATACAAACTATTCACATACAAACTATATATCCACAAACTATTCACTCACAAACTATTCACCTACAAACTATTCACCCACAAACTATTCACATACAAACTATTCAGCCACAAACTATTCATCCACAAACTATTCACCCGCAAACTATTCAGCCAAAAACTATTCATACACAAACTATTCAGCCACAAACTATTCACATACAAACTATTCACATACAAACTATTCACCCGCAAACTATTCATTCACACACTGTTCAACCGTTTTAACGCCGTAAGAATTATAAACTTTACCAGCAAATGACATTGATTCCTAGTATTTATATATTAAGTTTACAAGTATAATTGACATTTTTATTTCCATTTCACAATATCATAACTTCCCGTTTTATTTATAAGTTTTAACGAGAAATCAAGTTCCGTCGGCAGGCCGGGTCGGCAGGTCTCGTGGATTAGATTCAGACTGCGGGCCATATTTTATTGAACCATATTTTAAATGATGGCTAATATTCTTTAAAATCTTTCTGTGACGACACCACTCCCCTCTAAGCACGCATCTAAATTGTTTAAATGTTAATTTAGTAATGCCTACAGAATGTATTAATGTAGTACATTCATTATTAGCACGTACAAAATACAAATTTTATAAACCTAGTTATCAGAAATTAATTTCAATCATAAATTAAAGTTCATTTCTTAAGACAATGTTTTAAGAATAAAACGAAATAATTTTAAAGATAACCATATTATTAGATTATTGTAAAATTGAACGATGCATAAATCACATTATTCTGATTTTACCTGTGAATCCTTTTGTCTCGTGGAGATGGTGAAGATCAAAGGGTTAAGGGCAAGTATTGTAGTAATGCCACCCCGTACACACAGAGAGATGTTATAAATAACTCCGATGAATCGTTGATGAATCCACCTAGTCCGTAAATAACATTTAATAAAGTCATACACATGGTTCATTGTTCCAAAAATAGCTTACGATGGCTCTCAATATTAACTACCATATATAAATATAGCAGCGGGGGTTCTACTACTAATACACCTGTCCAGCTATACCTCCTTCTAATACCTTGTCCAGTTACACACATCCCCACCTGACCCACAATACAGTCTACCAACAAGTTTACATCCTTTACTCCCCCGACCATTCAAATCCTTGTACGACCATACGTGCCAGAACAAGCATACGCATACACACACATGGTCACATGGTGTGATACCTATAGACCATGAGTGTTTTGTAGTGCCGTTTCTACTTAATCACCATAATAAATACTGACATGGCTTAGGTGGATGGTGGGGGGGGGGTCATATGTGACTTAAGTCGTTGGTAATCAATTTCATAACAGACACTGAAGTTGATCGGGTTCTTGACCAAAGCGCCAACACAAGTCATATTAACTGATCACTACAATGAGGGGTCGGGGGAGGTGGGTCCATGTATGAGGTCCACAAAATAGGGGTGAGTCCATGTCCACAAAATAGGGGTGAGTCAATGTCCACAAAATAGGGGTGAATCCATGTCCACAAAATAGGGGTAAGTCCATGTCCACAGAATAGGGGTGAGTCAATGTCCACAAAATAGGGGTGAGTGTTTAACTTTATTTTTTCTTTTAAGACTTTAATTTTACATTTTCTGACATTTGGGCAATAAAACTGATGAATTATTGTAGAATATAAAGTCAAGATTTGTTCGTGAGCTCACATTTAAATGTTATAGTACAATTCAGATATGTTTAACAAGTCAAATATGTTTTTACAACTCAACACCTATCATTTTTTTTTGGTGTTTTTCTGTTATTTAAAAACCAGCTTTACAAAATATGTTTTAAAAGGGTCTTTTACACTTCCTGTAACATTTGGCGTTGCTAGGATTGGGCGGGGGGGGGGGTTGGAAGGTCTACATTTGCTTTTAAGTAGTTACATAAGAAGGAGATGTCATTGATACTGTTATTCTAAATTTACACCCATGTTATAATAGTTACAATCTACAATGCTGCAGTTGTTCATGATATGCTGCTCCACTTTAACCGATTTTAATGTAGTCTGTTTTATTACAGCCGAAGCCGTTCCTACGTTGTCTTTCTCGTAAAGATATTTGTGTCAACCAAGCTTAATTAACCTGGGTGACATATACCAGGATAATATTGGGTGCCCTTTGCAAAGCGTAATATAAAGGGCCCTATGCCAGGGTAATATCAGGACCCCATGCCAGGGTAATATGATTAGCCCAATGTTAGGATAATGCGGGGGCCCTATGCCAGGGTAATATGAGGACCCTATACCAATGTCAAATGGGGGCTATATATTTATATAAAACTGGAGGACCTCTCATCAACATAAACTAGTCTACTAAACGGTTGTCATAGTTTTTCGTAAAGTGTAACCAATTTGATAACCACTAAAATATCGTGGCAAATGTAGCCCAGATAATTTCACGGCCTGGCTAAACCAGTAGTGAATTAATAGTTAAAATTTGACAAATTTTAATTTTCACATCCACGAAACAAAACAAAGCGTTACTACTATTTGCCTTCCTGTTACAAGTGTTGACACTTAACTGAGCATTACGACAAGAGCGATTAAGTATTTCAGTTGGTAGTAGCTTGAGGCGTGGGGGGAAGGGGGCAGGGAATGGGGGGATAAGCTAAATGTTACGTAATTTAGAGAAGGGGGTCGAAGGGGTGAAGTATTGCAAAGGTAATAAAATCGTCGCATAATTACTGGACGACCGCCAGAGATAAGCATTCAGAGTTATATGGCGGCACACACACACACACACACGCGCGCACACTAACACATTCATTGAAACACAGACTGACACAGAAAACAAAACAATAGACCCGGAACAGTAAAATAAAATATTGCGAAAATGCCCAATAAGTTCTAAAGCTTTCCCAAGTTTATGATTCAGGAAAATAAATAATAAAAAAAATTCGTTAGACAAAAAATTGTAATTATTTGTATTTAGGCTTCAACGGTTTGATTTAAACATTTAAACAAAAAGAAAAACTCCCCAGAGCACATCTGCTAAAGTATTTTAAAGGCTGGAATAAGTTTCTGGATAAAAAAAAAAATATTCACTCGGCTCTCTACCTATGCAAATCACTTAATCTATTATAATTAACTTGTTCTAGTCTCTTCACGAGATATTCCGACTGCTTTACAGAACGCCGGACGCTCCGTTCGAAATGCCTGGCTTCATTTGAAGTAAAAGTCTGAATTAATTCCTTTGACTATATATTTCCCTGCTTTATCACTTTCGTTTTATTATTTTTAATAAATGTTTACTGGACAGGTTTGGAAATAAGGCCACATTAAAAAACAATAATAATACGTTGAGCAAACATCTTCGTCTGTGTATGTAGCAGCTAAAGAATTCACACAGAAAGATTAATTTCCTTTAAAAATTAAATCTTAAAAAGATTTTTTTTACTATGAATTTTTTTTACCGGTCAAATAGCTGTAACTATAGCTGTAAGTATATCTCTACAACTTTAGAACCACAGTAGAGATTTACTTAAAGTTATTGTTACAGCTATATCTTAATACACTTGGGTGGCAATGAAATAAACACAAAACTTATAATCAGTCTAATAGTATGAAAAAACAACCAGCAAACAGTAACTTGAACTTTGAACACACAACAATCTAAAAGAAATTGATTTCCTCTCCCAGAAAACTGGACAAAACTCTTAAAAGAAATAATATTTTAGATTGTATTATTAACTTTAATATTAGAGTTATCTATAAATTGCATAACATTAATGACTTGATGCAGATGATAAATAATGTATTACGTGGCGTCTCTTTTTTTCCCATTAACTGATAAATCACAAAATAGATGGAGATTTGAGGTGTGAGAATTTTATTTTCTAAGAAATATTAAAAAAATTACCATATTACATTAAGCCGAATAATCTGCAATTTTACAAAATATTATAATTTGTTCAACAAATAGTTATATATATATATATATATATATATATATATATATATATATATATATATATATATAATATCAAAAGTCTCACTCACCACAGTTGTGTATAATTATAGAGAATTTTTTTTTATTTTCACAAGGGCTGTGATGAAGAAAGACATTCAACTGTGGGAATTTCCACACACAAAAATAGTAATATTCTGATAGTTTTATAATCATTGGATTTTCCCGGTCTGTTACAAAGTAAAGCTGACACGCATAACTTGAAATTTTAAGAAAATTGACATGTTTCTCTTAGATTGGTACTATTCTCTTAGATTGGCATGTTTTTCTTAGATTATCCGTGGCCAAACTCTTGTCACAGCCACTTGCTATTTGCTTAACTCGCTACTGCGGTAAATAGTTAAAGTGGTTCATATATTTAAAAGAAAACGTCAAAATTTAAATGAACCACTTACAACTTTATTTCTTTGACATAATTTATAATAGTAGTTGCCCGTTGCAACCGCAACTAAATTATTTATCTCAATAAAGCGTTTAATAAGAGAATTAATAGGAACTATTAACACGGAATTCCAAGTGTAGAATTATTATTTTGTTATTTATTGCGACGGTGTTCCCATTCTACCACATGCGCAGCCGACTTCCGTGAAATGACGTCATAGAGGATATCCCAAGTGCAGATTTATTTTTTTAATTTTTAGATACATTGTACCGTCGGGAAGTGACGCCATTTCACGGTAGTCTTTTATTTATAGACCTTTCTCATAAAGTAGTCCCCTTACTGAATTGTTTGTTTAGATGGACAAGTTACATTTCCGGTACCAATTAATGTACGCGAATTTGCGAATAATAAATTTCTGTTGCCGCTATTCTTTTAATTTTAATCATGAAAATCAAAATAATCAAAATTTAATATATTTTTCAGTGTGATTATTTATTATTATCTTAAAAGTTAAAACTAAAAAGTAGAATGCCAAGAAGTTGTTGTGTGGCTAATTGTACAGCAAACGTTGTTAAATGCAGAGGATTATCATTTCATAAATTCCCATCTGATGCTAATAAGAGAAAACTATGGATTACTAAAATTATGAGAGATATTGGAAAACATTTTCAAGTAAAGTATTATCTATTATTACATGAAGTCTATACTATAACAATGTTTTTCTGTTTTTTAATACTATACGATATCGGATATAATTGTTATAATTAGGCCTATAGATCACTGCTAACACTAGTGTGTGCACTCGACATTTCATAAAGGAACATTTTAAAAATTGTGAAAACCTACAGTTTAAGAACAAATTATTGAAAAAAGAAGCTGTGCCTCTGTTATTTGATTGGAATAACTATCAGCTCGTTTTAGGCCGTAAAAGCAGGCCCGTACCCAGGTCAAAATAAGCAGGGGGGCACCAATACCTAGCAATTATAAGGGGGCAGTTTTTCTCATTAGAGTTACTTTTTCTTTATCTTTTTCTCTTTTTCTTTTTTAAGCGGGGGGCACTCCACACGCCCCTCCCCCCCCCCACCCTTAGCTACGGGGATGCGTAAAAGTTTCCAAAAAGAAATGAACCAGCATCATCAATAGAGGTTGAACAACTCTCCGACAATACAAAAATATTTCAAGACATCGGGACATTTTGTGACTTGAAAAACTTGTCAACATCACAAACATTACATTTTGGTCATAAATTTAAACTCATTTTATCATATATTAGACAAAAAATGTAGGAAAAATAATCGAGCTAAGTATTAATCAAGTGTAAACAAAGCGACCGGAAGCCCATTATGATTCTTTCACAAAGACAGCTGACGCGCAGGAATATATGTGAGAAAGGTGTATAGCAACGGCTTTGCCACTCTGCATGACGTAGGGACGCCAAGATTAGCACTTTATTAGTAGGGAAACCATAGTGAACTTTGCATAACATTACTTGAACACTTCAAAACACTTCTACATTTGGTCCAACACCTTAGACCAGCCATGGTCGAAACAAGTCCGGTCCACCGGACAGTTGAATCAGGCCGTCGGTTTACGAGCACGATTCATTCCATAGTGATGGCCATATGCCAAAATCACGTGTATACCAAGGCTAATTTCACCATAAGCAATAATAGTAAATCGAACGATTGGTTTTAGAAAAAAACTAAAGTGACACGTGTTCACAGTCATACATACCTTTTTAACGACTTTTTTTTTAAATGAAATTAATCATTCTGTATGATGTCTTAAGCTGCTACTGACAGACAAAATGATGTTTGAACAACGTAATCTGTTCCTTTTTTATGTGGCAATAACTTGAGATCCCTTCTTTATGGCGAAATCGTGTTTACTGTGGAAATTCATTTATAAAAAAAAAGTTTAAGTTCATTTAAGCCCCTTAGGGCTCATCGGGGCAGACGAAGTGTAGATTTTTTTCTGCTATAGTAGCCTCGGCATGTAAAAGGGATAGTCTTGTACTGCCCCCCCCCCAACTTAAAGTCAGGTACTCATTTAAAGCTGGGTGTACTTGCACTAGGACTTACACCAGGACCTGAAAAAAATCACAAGGTTCACACTAAGGTTCGAACCCGTGAAGCTTCGGTCGACAGTTTCACTCTCTACACCATACGATCACACATACCACATATGTATATATTATTTATAAAGTTAAAAAAAATATGTGTAGTTTGAAAGGTTTGGAATTCAAACTATTTCATACGAATTCAGTTCATATTCTGTGTTATCAAGGCAGTTAACTCACACAATGTTACCACTAACGGCAGATTTGTGGTTCTTGGCGGGCACTCCTAAGCAACCTCTCCCCTTCATATGTAACACACGAAAGCAAAGTCTGGCCATTAAGAGGAAGTTTATTTGTCCCTGTAAGGATGAGATGACATCTCTTAGATCTTATTAACCACTATTGGAACGTTTTCTTATGATGTACCATCTGGTTCTCTGTCGAGCGCTTTACCGCACTATCATCCGTCCCCTCGAAATTTATCTGTAGCTCATCTTCATCTTTTGATGCGAATAAAATTGAAAATTTTATGACATTCATTAGTTGTAATTTTTAACCCTTATAATTAACTATTAAATAATGATATTGAAGATTCACATTTAAATGAATGCCGCCGTTGGAGCAATGATAGCTTCTAATAATAAATGTAGAGATCATTTATGACGAAGATGTTAAGAGTTTAGAATTAATGACTTTGTGTAAATGTTGCAAAGTGACAACATGATACTTGGATTGCCGAATGGCAAATATTTATAAAAACGATTAGGGCTCTGGGTTAAATCGAAAATAAAAAAATAATACAACAGTATTTCAGTTAAAAATACAATTATGAAAAAATCGGATCTGTCCGAAACCAAAAATAACCTAGCCTACCGATCAAGCCAAAAGGGATATAACTCTATGCAAAGGTTTTTGCAGGGTACAGCTAGTTATTTATTATTTCCGGCAAGGTTTAATCTACTTCGTGCACTGTTTTTCAATACAGAGATAGTATTCAAAATAACGTAACACATTTTAAAGTATATCCAATTAAGATCATATTAAAAATATATTAGATATTATTAGCTCTGTAGTATTTAACATGGCGGCTGAGGGAGGGGGTGGCAAAGGAGATGTAGCAATGTTATTGTTTTGTATGATCCCAACATATATACCAGATGTAATACCAGGCGTTGCTAGGGTAAGCTTTGTGTATTTTAACTTCCCTCCTCCCTAAACCTTTAAACCATTTTATCTTAAAATGAAGTATTATGCATACAATACATGATATTTTGTTACTAATAAACACATACATACAACTACCGGTACGGCTAAATACGTACAAAGTCAGTAAAGTGGGAAAATAACACAATTATATATAGATATACACACATTAATAAATTTAAACGAAAACCTTAAAGAAAGAAATGAAACACAAATTGTTAAGTTATCAGTAGGGTGACATTAAAAATTACAAAACCAAATTATACATATATGGTTAACAAAAGCTTGCAGATACGGGAGATAAAGAAAAAAACATTTTTTTTCAAATCATATTATGTAAGGAAGCAATACACATAGTACAACTAAAAAATAACAACGTAGACATACATTTTAGAATTGTTGCTATCAGTGACATACTTAGAGGGTGTAAACAGGTCAGGCCGCTCGCCTAAAGTAAATAGACCTTGAAGATTAGTTTGTAATCCACCTTCAAAAGTCTAACCGTGTTTTGCAAGAAAAAGTAGAGAGGTGGAAAAAAGCGTCACAACACAGAAATAGTATACTGATTGTGTAATGTAGGCCTACTTTGGATAACAGTACAGTAAATCATAGACGACCCTAAAAACTTCAACTCTAGGTTGTTGTTTTTTTTTTTTGAAGTAAAACTTGCCACCAGAACACAGTTGTGGAGTTTATTATTGTTAGGCTAATGCCTTAGGCCAGCGGTCCCAAAACTGTTGATATTCTTACATTCCCTTCTTTTTTTTCGAAATACTAAATGTTATAGAATTACATCAAATAAGAAAATGTTTCATAACAATTCAAAAAAATTAGACAAAGCATGAGACGAAAAACGAATTCAAACAACGTCAATTTTATATTTTTTTCCGCCTGTTCATTTGAATCTTAAAATGCCATTTTACATCCTAAAGTATCTTCCTTTTCTTTTTACTAATGTCTACAAATATTGAACACCTTTTTTTTTTACATGTATATGAAGTTGATTAACCATCTAGTGTATATATATATATATAAATCAGTCACGTGACGTGAGAATTTTACAACATGGGCCAGGCCAATAGCAATGGGTGTGGGCAGTGAAAAAGTAACTCAAAGTGGGACAAAAAGCCCGTCACATGCAAACATTATTTGGCATCTATTATATGTTCGTAAGCGAGTTCTAGAAATATAATAGTGAAATACATTTAGTCTGAAAGCATGTGTTTTGTAGGGGATATTTAAAAATTTCATGGACATTATATTATAGTACGAAACTGCATCATTTATTTTTTTTAATTTGTTTTATTCAATAATTCGTTGATGTCTGTAATTTAATTACTAACAGAACCATGGCAATTAAGTGAAACTGGAAAATAATCATTATATTTTAATAATTGTAACGTGAAAGGTGTCAATATAGTGAGTACTAGCTTTTAAGCCCAGCTTGAAATCTAAGTTTCATGTGACACCACTTAATATTCATTTTAACTGCTGCATTTTTTGCATACGAATTATTAGGTTACTTTCACTTAGGTAAATACATAGGTATTAATTTATGGCACCCTCCTATTGTGCAGACATGACCTACATTTAATAGGTCACAAATTACGTTTTACCCGTTAACCAACCAATCAATCCAACCAACCAAACAAAACCAAAAACCATTTGGTAAAGATATGGGTGCTAATTTATGCCATCTACCTAATATGAAGAAATGACCTACATGCAGATGCAATTAATCGATACAGAGAAGGAAAAGCATCTCGATAACTGTACTTAAACTTGGCTAACTCATGTAAATCAGTAATTTTTTTTTATCTTTTCTTTCCGTTTCCAGTTTCAGAACTTGCAGATGCAGTTGTCAGACCAAAAGCGCACCATTTAACTAATGTATAGAGCTCATTTTTCGTTTATAAAGTTGTCAGAATTACGTCAGTGATTTCAAAGATTTGAGAAATGTCATATTATTTGTAATAAATCGATTTTAAATTTCTGTGATCGTTCGATCAAAAACGCCTTTTTTATAAACTCAAATTGTAACTTGGTCGAATCTGATCTGGTACTGGTAGAATGTGACATTTATTCCGTATCTATCTGGCACTTTAGCTGTTCTAATAAATTTTTGTATGCTGAGAATAAGATATCTTATCAGTCAAGTTATTTTCTATAATAGTCAGACCCGGTTTTTGAGAGTTTTTTTGTTTGTTTTTTTTTACAAAAATCAAATCAATTTTTGTTTACTTAACTGACTATAGAACCAAATAAATCACTGGCAGTCAAAATTCATTGACCTAGACTGTAATAGATTGTTTGTACTTTCAAATAGAGTCAATATTGAGGATACCAAGTTTGACGTAAATCTTAAATGAGATTCGCAGCAATGATTTAAAAGATACAAAATCGATTCATAAATGTTTAAAAATAGTCGAGTGGTCAGAAGATAACCTGTCCAACATTACACTAACGTTTTCATTTTGTCTCTATGATATATAGCTACGACTATTAAAATTCTTCATATGTATG
>JAGDYQ010000239.1:510000-525000 GCA_021962125.1 Bulinus truncatus | reverse complement strand
TCAGTTTATTTTTTTTTTTGAGAAATCAGGAAAGCAAAAAAAAAAAGAATATGCATATTGATAATTTAAAGTCTGAGAGTTAGGCTGATGTAAAATTACTGAAAAAAATTTTTAATTTTAACGGCTTGATAAAGATTTTTTATGTGTACATCTGTTGATGACCATTTAGACATACTAAAAAAAGGGACATATGTAATATTAAATATACTGAGAGACTTACATACATAAATATATAAACAGTTCGATATGAATTACATTAATTTATTGTTGGATCGCTACTTACTGTGCCCCTAAAGCCAAAAGTATTTGTATAGCTTTCTGATCTTCCATTTCTTTTGCGTAGGTGAGTGCAGTTTTACCTCTTGTATCAGTTCTATTTATAATATTTTCTTTCGCCACGTGACTCCTCAGACGCTCTTCTTCCCCTAAATTCGCCAAGAGATAAATAAACATAACATCCAGATCTGGATTGTTGTCAAGTTGAATAAGACTGTCAGTTTGAGTGTTTGTCGATAGGTCATCAGTGGTCATACCATCCCCAGTATCGTCAATAGAGCGTGAGAATAACTTAATTGGGTCTTCATCGTCATCATAATATATATCATCATCTCCATAATATGCCTCTTCTTCTTCATCTGTCACAGGCTGATTTATATCTGCTCTATCCATCCCATTCATTCCGGAGGCTTACATCTGATAATGTGTTGCTTTGAGTTACTTCAGAAAAATAATAAAAGTTAATCATGCACCATACAAACTGAAGATGATTACTACAACAAAATTACAATTATAAATTCACAATTTTCTTTAATAACATACTTGATTTCCAGACTGAATACACCAATTTTTAAATCAAGACTTGAAAAATCATAGTGTGTACTATGACAATATGAGGTAAAGTGTTCATACAATCTTCTTAGTTACACAAACAACTCCACGGCGTGATGATTTTCCCGTTAGTGTATGCATGTGTTCAATGATCACTGATCATACAACTTTTCCTGTAAAATACTTGATAACATTCTGAGAATATCTAAAGGAATTCCCAGACTTATCTATATATATTATTCAAGTTTTCACATTCACTTTCTAAAGTTAAAGTGTATTTTCCTAAATTACAAAGTCTTAACATACTATCATAAATATTTAGTGTTACTGAAAAAAAAAACATTTTTACTGTCCTTAAAATTTGACCAACGTTGTAAACTTCTTCAGAACCAGAAATAAATTTGAAACATTTGATTTAATTCGTATTTGAGGAATATTTTATTTGTTTTATTGTTCGAGTATACTTTTGACTGACAACAAATTTTAATATTATCTTTGGATTCACGGTCATGACATTTTGTACCTAAAAAAATGAATAGTAAACTGTAATTTTCTGTATCCACAAATTCAGAACTCTATATTACATACAAAACTCAACCATAAAAATTACATGTGATATCTTAAAAATAATAAATACATACATATATATATATATATATATATATATATATATATATATATATATATATATATATATATATATATACATTCAGTAGCTGACTGAAATGGTCCCCACATCTGATGCTAATCTCGCCTTTTTCTTTCAGTAGCAAATCACCATTTTAGGATAACACAAACCACGATATATTACATATATTTATTTAGCCGTCAGCTAGGTATGGCATCTAGTGTACAGAAAATAATAGTCCACCATCGTTTGGACGAAGACTTCTGGTGTAAGTTCAAACATCGCAATCCATTCATTGAGTTTTAAAAGTTGTTCAGGATATTTCCGGTAAATTTTTAATAAATTAATTTAAATTGTACAGAAACACCCATTCCCGAGAGAGAATTCCTTATTCCTATTTGTAGGATATTTTCGTTTATTTAATTTCAATATCTTTACTTTAAAACTATCAAATGGTTATACAATAAAATAATGACCAGAAGATATATGAAATACATTTTTAATTGAATCAAATTATAAGATAAATAGCTACATAATTTATTTTATTTTATAAATCGTAGGTGTATATAAACAAACTATGCATAAAACTATATACAATAGATACATAAAACAAAATTCGACTAGTTATGGTTTTCATCATTTTATCTATGGTTATCATCTTTCAAGTTTTTTTAATTTACGTTATAGCTGAAATTTCTCGTTCATAATTTTTGTTTTTCTAATCTTTGTACCGTAATTTATTTTCGCATGTCCCAATGTTTTCTTAAATTTGTTGAACATAACACAGAAGTAAATAGTCAGTTGTAGTTGATGTTGTAGTTGATGTTGTAGTTAATGTTGTAGTTTGATGTTGTAGTTTGATGCTGTAGTTGATGCTGTAGTTGATGGTGTAGTGTTGTAGTTGATATTGTAGTTGATGTTGTAGTTTTTTCACATTCTGTGATTTAAGGAATGAAATCCAGAACATTCTCCTATTGTATCACTCGAGAGGGGGGGATATATATATAGGATAGACAAAGGCTTTTGTATTCCCAGGTGTGGTCAGTGCGTCTGGCATAAGATTAACCCCCTTTAATTCGCACACCACCTGGGAAATGTCTACATCGGGAGATAACCTATGTCCTTGTTACATTCAAGCGGAAAGGGCGAGAGAGGAGTGTTCTTTTATCCCCCCCCCCTTTATCTTGAAGGCGCCACTGATCACGCGTGATCGTTGTGACGTACACGGTCACTGCGATTGGTCAGTGAAGCGGAAGTCTCGGCACGCATGCGCGGAAATCCGATGCGCGTCGCGGGACTTTTAGTTAGAATTAGTCAGTCGGCGGCAGAGAGTGACTGAGTGAAGTCGTCCTATTACTCGAGCGGGGTGGGGGAAATAGGCTGTCAGCGTGGCAGAACTTAAGTGTTCGATCACCACAGTCCTAAGTTCCTTTGGAGCTACCCCACCCCAGCTAACTATTCTGTCGTGGTGTATTATGTTTGTTGTATGTATGGGTTTTGTAGTAGCTGGTACAGCTACGGCCTTTTTTTAGGCCCACTGTGTATATTCTGTTTGAGGTAAATAAATATGTGTTGTAGCGTATTTAGTTCCGAGTTTCTTTACTCAATTCTTGTTGTGTTGTGCGTCCTGTATAACCACGTGGCTGGGACAAATATAAATGTTGGCCAGAACTCAGTAAGTGATCATACCTATAGACAACGACCGCAGGGACCCCCGCAAGAGGGCCTTGACAAGTTTGATGTTGTAGTTGATGTTGTAGTGTTGTAGTTGATGTTGTAGTGTTGTAGTTGATGTTGTAGTGTTGTAGTTGATGTTGTAGTGTTGTAGTTGATGTTGTAGTTGATGTTGTAGTTGATGTTGTAGTTGATGTTGTAGTTGATGGTGTAGTTGATGGTGTAGTTGATGGTGTAGTTGATGTTGTAGTTGATGTTGTAGTTGATGTTGTAGTTGATGTTGTAGTTTAGGTTGTAGTTTAGGTTGTAGTTGATGTGGTAGTTTAGTTGATGTTGTACTTAGAGCAGCGATTCTCAAATTTTATCGCGACTGTACCTTAAAGGATGCAAAATTATGTCTATGGTTACCCCTCACTAGTTAGTTCGCGAATAGATGTACACATTTCTCATCATGGAATGTGCTCACTTTTCTAATGTAATATTTGGGCGTTTTGTTTGGCAATCAGTCCAAATTGGCGACCTTCTTCCAACACTTGGTTGTTTTAAATGAAAATTAAATGTCGCTGCGTACCACAGGTTAAGTGGGGTTAATGCAAACTATTAGAACAGAACACCTGTGTAAGTCTTAGCTAGCATAAAAATAAATATTTCTGAAATAAAGTATTGACATAATAAGAAATAGCATACACTGGCAGAACTCGATCAGCATTAAGCTTGGCCGGGCCTTGAAGATTGGTGCCAAACATTTTGAACTGCCGACACTGTCACACAAATGTAAGACGTGTCCGTCAATCTTTGCCCCGGCATCGATCAAAGTGATCACTGACCTCAGATTGTCTTGTCTTACTGCCCGGGTTAAGGCCGTCTCGCCTCGCTCGTTTGTAAAGTCAACCGTGACGTGCAGCAGACGACACACCGTGTGAACGAAGTCTGGCTGGGTCCCAAAGTATGAAGATCGAAAAATCTTTTCTGTGCTTTTAAGGTCACATTTCAAACTGTAATCTGTCATGTGTGTAGTGGATTCTTGAACTCTGATAATACAAACAGCATATTCGATTACATGATACAACATACACTTTTAGTTTGTTTTTAAAACAACAGTTTTTAAGATTATAAAATACCAGAATAAAAAAATGTAATATATTAAATATCCAGTATGGGACGGGTGGTCGTGCGGTGTAGAGCGCTCAACTTTCGACCGGAGGGTCCCGGGTTCGAATCTCAGCGAGAACCCTGGGATATTTTCAGGTCCTGGTGAAACTCCCACATGTCCACCCAGCTTTAAATGGGTAACTGACTTTAATGTGGGGAGTAAAGACGGCTGGGCGTTGTGCTAACCACACAATCCCTTCATATGCCAAGGTTATAGAAACATGAATCCTACACTTCATCTGCCCCGATGGCCCAGTAGGGCTAAAGGAACTTACTTAAATATCCAGTGTAGAAATAGAAATTATCATTTAAAAAATTAAAATATTACAATGAATATGTTTTTTTTTCTAATTATTCAAAGACCACATATATTTAACGAAATTAATAATTATATTCAACAATCTCAACAATAAATTTCAGAAATCATAAATAAATGTATAAAAACAATGAAATTACTTCGCTCCACAACTGCGCAGTTTATCCGCTGTACTGCTGTCATTTCCATCAAGAGCTAAACTCAAGGCAGTTTTACCATCCAGTGTTTGACAGTCAATGTCTATCCCACTTTCAGCCAACCAGTCTGCCAAAGTTCTCTCCGATCCATGACTCGCAAGGTGGTAGATGTAGAAAACATTTAAATCTGTCATGCAGCCAACCTCACAGTCTGCATGACCACTGACGACACTATCTGTGTCAATGTCAGTGATTACAAGATCTATGTCAGAAATGTCCGACTCACCCTCTTCAAAACATACGCTGTCACTTGAAGTTACATTTGTTGACATATTTCAATGGAACACGCTCAATGCATTATTTATTTTTTTCAGTTAATGTTTATTATTTATATGTACTAAGTATACAAGTATATGACACACTGTTGCTGTTTAACAAACTATTGTTACTTAGAAAAGTCGCTTTTAGTAGATTGTTCTAATACTAATATTCAGTTGTCGTCCACGACTTAATCATTTTTAGTTTACATTTGAATTCATACTGGTTGCACTTTCATTTTACAGCTATACCAAAAAGAATTTTTATATTTCATCTTATATATATTATATACATATATAAAAAGAGATAGAGAAAGAGATACTAACCGACAGATTCAAGATATATCGCTAGACATTCTCTTTTGCAGCTAAATAGCAGAACTTTGATTATACGCCTAACATAAAAACAAAATCATTTGTTGCCAGAGTTATAGTATTCTCATTAAATTGTCTAACGTACGTGTTGATATGTCTTAATTTACAGATAATATTTATATATTTTGTCTAAGGTTTAAATAGTTTAAAAAATAGTTTTTATCGTCAGTTATATTTTACTAAAATAATAGAATTAATTATGTTTTAAAAAAAAAAGATGTTCTATTTTAGCTTTTTGTTCTATTATATTCCTATTTTGGCGCAGTGAAAGGTTACTTAGATAGAGATATACACATTTTACATAGCAAATCATTTATAGTCTCTTATTATTCTTATACAGGGGTGGATTTAGGGGGGGTGTGGCTTATCCCCCCCCCGCCCGTTACCGCAAGTTTAGGTAAGACATCATTAAATTATCGAAAATTTTTTTTGTTCTAAGACCAATTTTCAACAATGAAAACAGTTTTGCCCCCCCCCCCCTCCCGGTCAAAGTTGTCTAGATCCGGACCGAAGGGGCATCGGGGCAGAAAAAGTTTAGAATTAATACACAGGATCAATAGAATGGTGTAGCTCTGAGTTAGACTTTTTTTCTCGAAATTTACTTAATAAACAGTTCTGATTGAATAATTGAATAATAAAAAATACATTTACGGTAAAAAGTTTCCATGTCCTGACATCCAAACTAAGTTAGTTCGAATTAGCGATACATAAACTAGATAACCATCTAAAAAAAACCTTTCCTGCAAAAAAACCAAAGCGTAATAGTTTATTTGTCAAAGATTTCGTGAAAGTATACATTGATTCATTAAAAATATCTCAATAAGAAGAACTTCCAAAAAGAAACACACAGTTGGCAGGTAAGTGGTGACAAATATCAGAACATTTGCTATATCAGTAAAAGACTGATTCTTACACCAGTGATTTGTTTAGCAAAGTAACTGATCATGACAATTTTGGTGCTTAGCGTAATGCTTTAAATACATCGACCATTAATACACTTTACAGAAATCGATAATAAATATACTGAACTGTGTGTCTGTGTGTGACCGTGCAGAGTTTGATTAGAGCTTACAAATTCGAACATGGTTTGGCAAACACTTTTCAGCTGTAGGCCACAATAATTTAAACATAAGATCAGTACAACAGAATACACATTTTAAGGAAGCCCTTCGACAATTTAGAAGTCCACCATTGACTAAAGTCAAGAACAGTGTAATGAAAATTTTATATTAACCTAATCAGATTACATGTAACATTCAATGATGACATTTTATATTAACCTAATCAGATTACATGTAACTTTCAATGATGACATTTTATATTAACCTAATCAGATTACATGTAACTTTCAATGATGACATTTTATATTAATCTAATCAGATTACATGTAACTTTCAATGATGGCATTTTATATTAACCTAATCAGATTACATGTAACATTCAATGATATTTTATATTAACCTAATCAGATTACATGTAACTTTCAATGATGACATTTTATATTAACCTAATCAGATTACATGTAACTTTCAATGATGACATTTTATATTAATCTAATCAGATTACATGTAACTTTCAATGATGACATTTTATATTAACCTAATCAGATTACATGTAACTTTCAATGATGACATTTTATATTAACCTAATCAGATTACATGTAACTTTCAATGATATTTTATATTAACCTAATCAGATTACATGTAACTTTCAATGATGACATTTTATATTAACCTAATCAGATTAGATGTAACTTTCAATGATGACATTTTATATTAACCTAATCAGATTACATGTAACTTTCAATGATGACATTTTATATTAACCTAATCAGATTAGATGTAACTTTCAATGATGACATTTTATATTAACCTAATCAGATTACATGTAACTTTCAATGATGACATTTTATATTAACCTAATCAGATTAGATGTAACTTTCAATGATGACATTTTATATTAACCTAATCAGATTAGATGTAACTTTCAATGATGACATTTTATATTAACCTAATCAGATTAGATGTAACTTTCAATGATGACATTTTATATTAACCTAATCAGATTACATGTAACTTTCAATGATGACATTTTATATTAACCTAATCAGATTAGATGTAACTTTCAATGATGACATTTTATATTAACCTAATCAGATTACATGTAACATTCAATGATATTTTATATTAACCTAATCAGATTACATGTAACTTTCAATGATGACATTTTATATTAACCTAATCAGATTATATGTAACTTTCAATGATGACATTTTATATTAACCTAATCAGATTACATGTAACTTTCAATGATGACATTTTATATTAACCTAATCAGATTAGATGTAACTTTCAATGATGACATTTTATATTAACCTAATCAGATTACATGTAACTTTCAATGATGACATTTTATATTAACCTAATCAGATTACATGTAACTTTCAATGATGACATTTTATATTAACCTAATCAGATTACATGTAACTTTCAATGATGACATTTTATATTAACCTAATCAGACTAGATGTAACTTTCAATGATGACATTTTATATTAACCTAATCAGATTACATGTAACTTTCAATGATGACATTTTATATTAACCTAATCAGATTACATGTAACTTTCAATGATGACATTTTATATTAACCTAATCAGATTACATGTAACTTTCAATGATGACATTTTATATTAACCTAATCAGATTACATGTAACTTTCAATGATGACATTTTATATTAACCTAATCAGATTACATGTAACTTTCAATGATGACATTTTATATTAACCTAATCAGATTACATGTAACTTTCAATGATGACATTTTATATTAACCTAATCAGATTACATGTAACTTTCAATGATGACATTTTATATTAACCTAATCAGATTAGATGTAACTTTCAATGATGACATTTTATATTAACCTAATCAGATTACATGTAACTTTCAATGATGACATTTTATATTAACCTAATCAGATTAGATGTAACTTTCAATGATGACATTTTATATTAACCTAATCAGATTACATGTAACTTTCAATGATGACATTTTATATTAACCTAATCAGATTACATGTAACTTTCAATGATGACATTTTATATTAACCTAATCAGATTACATGTAACTTTCAATGATGACATTTTATATTAACCTAATCAGATTACATGTAACTTTCAATGATGACATTTTATATTAACCTAATCAGATTACATGTAACTTTCAATGATGACATTTTATATTAACCTAATCAGATTACATGTAACTTTCAATGATGACAACGAGTGTGAAAGGGGGGGGGGAGCATAGCCGTATCAACTCGGGTGGCGAGTTGCAATTAAAGTTAAATAATTTTAGAAAATAGTTTGTGAAATTATCTTAACTATCGAGTCAAAATCTTTGTTGTTCACTTCATTGTTTTTTTCGTTTACATTTCAACTAATAATGACTTTTCAATTTTTTTAGTTGCTTATGTAAATCAAAAGCTAATTTTAATGATTTAAAAATTTAAATTTTCAGTAGAACGCGGTGAATGCGCCACGGTATGATTCACCACGTAGTCCGGTAGATATTGTTGTGACTCTCTTTCTACTAGCCCACGACTCTGCGCCATTTTATCACCTGGACAGGTGCGTAAAAAAGAGAAGTAGGTGAAACAAGTGTGTTTACCTCCCCTCCTCAGCTTGCGCTAGCATCAGGACGATTCATAGAGAGAACAGTCACGTGACCTGGTTTGAGGGGGCGGGGATCTGCTTCGGACTCTTTGATATAAGTTAGTGACCAGAGAGAAAAGACAGGCAGTTATTTTTAGCACAGCGAGTTCGTTACCTGAGACGTAACACGTTCAACTCGCCTGTAGTGATTTTCCACCTGGATGTATTAGTTTAGCTTAATTTAGTTGTGGAATAAATGTTAAGGTAGATTTGTAACAATAAATAAAAGTATGAGTGTAATTATTGAACCGACGGGTCTTGAGTCAAAACGTTTTTGTGACAGTGGTGTGCTGGTACGGTGGTCGATGAGGATAAACAGAGACTATGACATTCACAGCTGGCGGTAGTGGTGGATGTTGTAGGCACACAACACAACACACTTCCAATCCGTCCCACTCAAGCACACTGTCGTAGCCATTTGGGAAAGTGAGGTAGACGACAGACAAAACCCTCTCCTTCTAACCATAGTGGCAGGAAACTATTTGTTTTACCTAATTGATCAGTATTGCACACACACTACTGGTCGAACCCTTTTATTGTCTGCCATATTTAATGGGCGCACTCATTCCGCAACTTTGCAGACGTGACAGACAAATATCACGCGCCGCCTATAAATGCCTGGATTGTCTTTCTGCACCAGCATGCAGCTTTCTAGGATCCCCCCCCCCCTATAGAACATAATATAAGATTCTGAATACACTCATGTGTTCTAGATTATGTTGCTATTTCAGTTGATGGGGTGTATATTAGTTGGGGTGTATATTAGTTGGGGTGTATATTAGTTGGGGTGTATATCTGTTGGGGTGTATATTTGTTGGGGTGTATATTTGTTGGGGTGTATATTTGTTGGGGTGTATATTTGTTGGGGTGTATATTTGTTGGGATGTATACAGATGAGATGTATATATTTTTCAAAGGTTTCGATAGGGCGCTGCAAAGTAAGGTTGATTTCCACTGGTGTATAGCTTTATGAACCAAATACTTTCAATTTTTATCAATTGTTTAATAATAAAATATAAAAATAAAGTCACTGACCTATGCACACTATGGTAAGCACAATGTGGTAAGCTGACTGTGGTAAACACACTATGGAAATAACAGTGCGGGTAAACACAATGTGGTAAGCACACTGCATAAGGATAATAATTTTTTAAATAACGCAACCAAGGCATAAAATTGTGATTTACAAGTTTTAATTGGTATTATAATATGAGTATGACAAGTGAATACGATGTATGTACTTGAAACACACATAGTTTAATGTAGATATCGAGTTATTAAGTGAATACGATCATTCATGCTGGGAAGTGTGCTTCTTATTTAAGTAGATGATTTTCTTAAACTAGGAAAATAAAAGACAATGCCTCCAAGTACAGTGATCAGTCCACCAATAATGCTGAGAATTAGAGAGTAGCCAATGGCTTTTTCTGACCAAGGGAAATGTTTGTGCACCCCGCCTCCATAGCAACTGATGCTTATTATAATGAGCAATACTGAAACAAAGAATGAAAACAAATATCAATACATATATAACAAAAGTGTATGACACACACACGCACAAACACACACACAAGCACACACGCCAAATTTTTATAACAATTCAAAAGGGTGGGGGAAGGGAGATTCATATACAGTCGATTCCGCTTAATCGGGACACATCGGGACCGAGGCTTTTTGTACCAATTAAGCGGCTGTCCCAATTAAACATACACATTTACTATTGGCTTCTTGGTTTGGTTTCTTTGAGATTTGTCCCAAATAAGCGGCTGTCCCAACTAAGCGGTGTCCCAATTAAGCGGAATCCACTGTACATATATATATACGAAACGCATATTCTAAAATTGTTACAATCTAATAACGCATTACCTGTAATACAGAATTAAATTTAAGAATGTTTTAATGTGAGACTATAGATTAAATAAAAACTATTGGGGAAACATTAGGGAAATCCCCTAGCTACTAGTGTTGTTTTCGTCAACGAAAACTAAAACTAAAATTAGCAGCAAGACTAAAACTAGACGAAAACTGAAATTATTACAGAAATAACGAAATAAAAACTGAAACTAAAATATAATGTTGCTTTCGTTCACGAAAACTAAAACTAAAACCTTCGTTGACTTTTCGTCAACGAGAACTATAACTAAAATTAGAAGCAAGACTAAAACTAGACGAAAACTAAAATTATTACAGAAAAAAACGAAATAAAAACTGAAACTAAAATATGACCTGGGACTAAAACAACACTACTAGCTACGAACGATTACAATTATAGTTTTAAAATCTGGCAGGGTGACATACTGCATTACTTTTTTTTTTCATTTGTTTATTTCTGATAGTAATATATTTTAAGGTAAATAATAATTTAAAAAAAATAATGTATATGTTTAATTTAAATGCGTATTATAAATTCCGCATAAAAAATACTTTACAGCACTTGCATGAGCCAATAACCATGGATATCATGGTGCTGTTAAGGTGATGTAAAAGTTAACTGTTCTGATTAAACCAATTATCCCCTACTTCTTACTCACGTGTGACTATGCTTGTTGCCAATGTCACCACTGTTACTACCTCAAACTGAAGTTTCTTGAGGAATGGCATCACAACATGGAAGATGGTCAGTCCGAGGGTCAATAAACCTGACAGCATCCCCAGAATAGCGAAGCCACCAGCAGCCCTCCAAGCTCCTGATTATGGAACATTGAAATTTAGTAAATAAAATGTTTATACGCATATATATACATACATATATATATATATATATATATATATATATAGATATAGATAGATAGATAGATAGATAGATAGATAGATATATTGTTATAGCTCTACTTCACCCAACCCTGGCCGCACCCTTATTACGAAGTATAATTTCCCCATGGTACAGACAGACATACCATTCAGTATAACTACCCCATGGTACAGACAGACATACCATTCAGTATAATTACCCCATGGTACAGACAGACATACCATTCAGTATAATTACCCCATGGTACAGACAGACATACCTTTCAGTATAACTACCCCATGGTACAGACAGACATACCATTCAGTATAATTACCCCATGGTACAGACATACCATTCAGTATAATTACCCCATGGTACAGACATACCATTCAGTATAATTACCCCATGGTACAGACAGACATACCATTCAGTATAATTACCCCATGGTACAGACAGACATACCATTCAGTATAATTACCCCATGGTACAGACAGACATACCATTCAGTATAATTACCCCATGGTACAGACAGACATACCATTCAGTATAATTACCCCATGGTACAGACAGACATACCATTCCAATAGTCTAGACTGACTTACCATTTATGTTGTAGTCCTTTATGGGAGAGCAGCCTCCACGGTCACAGTCCTCCCACAGGCCAACGGTCATATCAGCGGAGTATAGGTTAGCGTACCTGAGGGTGACCGTTGTCCAACTAGGGGTGGCGAGTCCCACGATGTGCAGAATGACGCCACAGAAGACACACAGGGCGCCGACGCCGTGCAATAGATTGAAATCAGTTGAGAGTGCCATAGTCTGAGGTAAAAACATAGGAAGATGGAAAAAATTACCAGAGCCTTTCTTAGCACATGAGTTGCTAGACAACATAAATTGGAAGATTTTTAGTTCATTAGTATTATTAAGTTTTGTTTAAAGTACAGACTGCTTTCAGATTTAGACCGTTATGAGCTACATTAGATTGTATGTTGTATGTTGTCTTATCAAAGTACATGCGTTTATATTTACATTGAAATGGTTTATCAAAGTACATGTCTAGACATAAGTTATATGAAAACTGCAAAATACCTTTTTTTAATACGATATGAGGTTAATCTGCTTCATAAGCAAAACTGTAATACCATTTAAATGTCTAAGATGAGGGTCACAAAAGTATGTACAAAAGAACTTTTATTAAACATTTCTAAAACTGTGTACATGACTTTGTGGAGATTAAAATGATTTGACACTTTTACCGCAGTGTAATAACTTCGTTGTTGTTTTTTTTTAAATGACACAGAACAATTTTACCGAATTTATAATCTATTTGTTTTAAAAAAAAAACTTGTAACTATTCTCGAATCACCATGAATGATATAACAATATCAGCTATCACGTTTTGAAGTATGTGATGAGTTGTCTACAACGGCTCTTTCAAAAAATGAACAAATGTTAAATTGACTAAGCTCAAAACAACATCTTATTATATTTAAAATAAATTCATTACTTCTTTGGAATGCAGGGTTTTGTATATACATATACCTATCATTTGGCTCTAGTGTGCCGCTAAATTTATATAACAGTTCAAAAGGGTGGGGGGGGGGGAAGGCGATTTAACAAAAGTTGCTTCTCGCATTAAAATAAAATTACAAAAAAAATAAACTAAAAACTTCCCAATTCGATGCAACCAATACAATTATCAAGATGAATATTGTAAGCTACTCCAGTTATTCAACGGTCGAATGATTCGATTTACTAACCTGGTTTGTATCAAAATAAATAGAGCATTAAATGTCACACTTTTTCTCAGAAAAAAAGAAAAAAAAAATTCGCGTAGTTTGAACTAAGCCATCGAAATGGAAACATTACAAAAATCTATTTCCAAAATACTTTTTTTTTTAGTACAGCATGAATAGGCCTACTCTTGTAATTCTAGTGAACAGGGTAACTAAATCTCTTTTCCAAATCTATGAATTAAAAATAGGTATACGTTTTATTATCCAGGACTGGTATCTTGAGAAGTGAGGAATTTCTAGTATATAGTTGTCTAGTAACATTCTAGTTTTACATAATGGGACTTTAAGTGTGTGTGTGTGTGCTTATATGTGGGTGTGTGTATTTGTATGTGGGTTTTTGTTTGTGTGTTTGTTATTGTATGTATATGTAAGCTTGTATATAAACATATATATATATATATATATATATATATATATATATATACTAGTTGCAAGTACGCGGCTTTGCCCGGGTTTAAAATAAGGTTTTCTGTTTACCTTCTGTTTTCTCCCTACCCCCTCTCTCCCTTCCTCTCTCTCTCCCTCCCTCCCTCTCCCTCTCTCCCTTTCCCTCCCTCCCTCTCCCTCCCTCTCTCCCATCTCTCTCCCCATCTCCCTCTCTCCCTCTCCCCCTCCTTCTCTCCCAACGTCCATCCTCCCTCTCTCCTTTTCCTCCCCTCCTCTCCCTCCTTTCTCCCTCCCTCCCCCTTTCCACCTCTCTCTCTCTCCCTCTCTCTCCCCCCTTCCTCCCTCCCTCATTCCCTCTCTCTCCCTCCCTGCCCCTCTCACTCTTTATCTCTCTCTCCTTCCCTCTCTCCCACCCTCTCTCTCTCCCTCCCTCCCCCCCACTCTCCCTCCCCCCTACCCCCTCCCTCCCTCCCTTCCTTTCTCTCTCCATCTCCCCCTACTCCCTCTCCCCATCTTCCTCTCCCCCCTGCTCCCTCTCCCATCTCCCTCTCTCCCTCTTTCTCCCCCTCCCCTTTCCACCTCTCTCCCTCCCCCTCTCTCCCCCCTTCCTCCCTCCCTCATTCCCTCTCTCCCCTCCCTGCCCCTCACTCTTTATCTCACTCCCTCCCTCTCTCCCACCCCTCTCTCTCTCCCTCCCTCCTCTCTCTCCCTCCCACTCCCCCTCTCCCTCCCCTCACCCCCTCTCTCCCTCCCTTCCTTTCTCTCTCCATCTCCCCCTACTCCCTCTCCCATCTCCCTCTCTCCCCCTATCCCTCTCTCCCCTCCTTTTCTCCCCCCTGTCCATCCCCCTCCTCTCCCTCTCTCCTCCCCTCCCTCCCTCCTACCCTCCTTTCCTCTCTCTCTCCTCCTTTCCTCTCTCTCTCTTTATCTCTCTCCCTCTTTC